>OY744475.1:144185982-144275982 GCA_963556175.1 Tipula confusa | reverse complement strand
AATTTTTTTTTTTTGATCAGTCAAACAATGTAGGCGATGATTTCCTTTGTTTAAATGTTAAAAAAAAAAAACAAAACTTAAATATTTTGATTAGTTTTGAGAAATTCTCTAGTGTTGTGTCAGTGTTATGAATCAAAAATTCTAAATAATTTAAGAACATTAATATTGTGATGGTATAGTTCTGAGGAGAAGAGTATATTGATATCCATTTTGTTTATGGATTTTGCCATGGAATTGTAAGCTTGCAATGCATATTAACTCAGATCCCCAGTTCGTCCCGTTATTGGTGAGAATATTTACGTATATTCATAAATAACTGCAAGATAACACAAACAACCTCAAATACACGTAAACCGAACTCGATCTATTCTCTTCAATCAAGTTGAATGTCATCAAAGAAATAAATATATAGTAATGTAACAGCAAATTAATCTAGTAGTACAATTAGGAACTTTCTTGGGACTGATAAATCTAACTTTACAAGAGACAGCATACAATTTTGACAATCGAACTAAACACGAATTAATTGTATATGTAGTGAGCGTTATTTACATTTTTTACAAAACAATTACCCTCCCTGAAGATGTTTCTATTTTAAGCAGACTCTTGGACCCATACTCGCACATGTTAGCTCATAGTGACTACTTGGTTAATATAAATTAAGTTAGAAGAAATGGTCCAATACATTGGCTTGCAAGATATTCCGATCTAATTGTATTTGATTTTTATGTATATATAGGAATCAATGCAGGCGCATGTGTATATTCCAAAAATTGGAAATATAATAAGAATTAAAACAACGAATACACACTTCAGCTTTCAACAAGTAAATAAAAAAACCAAAAGCATATACTTTTACTAATGTTAACTTGTACTCAATCAGAAGAAGAACAGTTATTTGAGCATCTTTTATAACTCCATCTAGTTCTTGTATACCCAATAAGAGATTTTTTTTTTTTAAATAATATTTTTTTTGAACCAAAGGTATTGAAGACCTTTTAAAATATATATATACCTTTTAAAATAATATAGCCAATGCGCTAGTACAAAAACAATTCTAGGGACCGTTACCAAAGCTGCTACGTTCGCCGAAAGTATTGATGAAGATACAATTTGTGTAGAAAAAAGTTTTGCATTAAACAAACAGACCATTGTGATATTGTTGTCTTCGACTTACAATATAATGTAAATAAATGATAAACTAATAAAATTTCATGAACGAATTTTTTTTTCAATTGTTTTTGTAATTTAAATAAAATATAATAACTAGTAGTTTTTTTTAAATGTATCATTATATGATTATATGGTATTAAGATCTTTGTTTAGAATTCAAATATTTTAGAGATAACTTGCCTGGAAGATTATAAACCTTTCCAGTTCAAATGAAATCAATCTTGCATCGATATTTCATCAATGTTAATGCTTACTAATTTTTCAGCTTAAATAAATGTACCAAAAACGTTTTATGTTACATCAATTGCAGTATATGTAGCAATTGGATGCGTTCTCGTTCAAAGCCACTTAAATATTTTATTGTGTCGTCTTGCAAAAATTTAATATAATATTTAATGGAATTGGGATTTACTTTGATTACTAGATTTAGTAATTTATTTTTGTAATCTACATAAGCTCTGTTCATGTTGCTTATGCATCGAGGTATATACATAACATAATATATGTTGGCATTATAAATATGCTTTATTTTAACAAATCAATTTGCTTAATCGAAAATCAGACAACTTGAAATTTTTTATTCTAAAATAACTGTTGGCAAACAATTTCTACATGGTCTATAAGCCACAATTTTCTGAAGTTAGGTATATATCCAATGAAAATTAACATGAAATAAAGATAACAATTTAACCCAATTATAACTATGATAAAACGTTTAATAATTTTTGTTAAACAAATTATAAAAATTACTAAATGAAAGTACTATTGAAAAAACGTAAAAGCATATATGATAAATCAATTTGTAACATAATCATATAGATAGGTCAATATACAGATAGAACATAATTTTTCCATGCTAAAATATATATACCGCAAAGTACTTTGTTCCATTCTATTTGGCAGAATTATAGGATAGAATATAAAATGAGAGTATATTTAATTTTTTTTAATCGTCTCGGAGACTTCCAATTTTCACGAAAAATTGCAATAATATAAAATTTATAACATCTTACCTAAAGAATCCAAATAACCTTTTATTTAAGAGTATGGTAAAATCACTTGTCATAACCCTCATTTTTGGTTATATATATATATATATATATATATATATATATATATATATATATATATATATATATATATATATATATATATATATATATATATATATATAATATGTATATAATACTTATTGGAATTATATGATCGATTTTTATTATTATTATTTTTATACTCTAAAACAGAATAATGAGGGTTAAATCTTTCGAGTTTACATAATATACATATAGTAAGGCTTGCATAAATTGTAATATAATATTTTAAAAATGATTCTTAAAAATAGATATCCAAATGCTCAATATAAAACGATATTATATAGTATACTTATAATTTTTTTATGTTTATCAAATTAATATGCAACACTAAGTTTCAAAAAGACAACTCGTCACGTGTTTCGAATTTATCATTCTATAAAATTTCAATTATGCATTCATATTTCAGAAAGAAGAGATTACCGAAATATTTAAAGTTTATGACTTTAACTGCAACCACTCTAGATATGAATAAAGAAAATATATTTGGAATATTGCCGACAGCTCAATGATCTGAACAGCGGTATATAAATACATTGATGGTCCCACTATGTACTAATTATAATCAAATGGTACACTTTTCAACATTTGACAATTTTCGCATAGTCACATTTTATCTTAAAACTTGCTTGATAACATAAACAACAAAAACGAATAGAAAATATTAAATGGAATAGTTGTCTCATGTTTCGAATGTGTACCCAGATTGCAATTTCGACGGCTTAAAACTGTTGATCCTGCTCCAACTCATACGTTATATCCATTTATATAATGTAGAATTCGTACATTTTTCTCGTTCTTTCATTTTTAATACTTCTCGTAAACTTTTTTTTTATATACCCATAAAATGTTTTATTTTTTAATGGCAAACGAACCATTCATGAAAGTCGAAGTAACATTACGGTTGCGTTTTATGGATTTTTTTTATGACAGTTTTTTTATGTATCGTATTTTTGAGAATTAGAAGCAAAATATATACATTTCTTTAATTTTAATTTTGATATTTTATTGTTGATTTGGAAATTGAAGTAAAAATATCTAAAAATTACGATGAATTAAACTAATTCGTAATCAGTTGCTAAAATAAATAGTTGTGTCGGCTTACGACGCAGGTGAAAAGTTACATAGTTTTTAGTTTATATGGTTAAATAAAATAAAAAATGTGCGACTTCGGTACGCTTTTCTGCTTTGTTGTTGTTATATTTTAATTAAAACAAATATTGTAAAAAAAAATTATTATGATTTTGTTGTTATAATATTGCTGTGGTTTCGAAAAAATTTAAATATCATTCGTGTGAATATGTAATTTGTTCAACATGTTTTTTATGTATACATACACTAACGATGTAATGTTTGTTTTGTGATGTTGATTTTTCGCTTAATTTTAATAAACCGAAACGTTTTTTTTTTGTATTAATTATATGGGCAAGTGAAATTAATTTATATATCAGTATATGCGACGACTGATTAAGAGTAACTCATATACATTTTTTTGATATTGTAAATAAAAAAAAACAAACGAAAAAGATTTAATATGTGTGACAAAGATAAGAATATCGTGTTCTTTTCTATTTTTGAATTAGGCAACGCCTATACTATTTTTTCATCCCGTCTTAATAAGTCCCATCCATTTTGGATTATTTTGATATATTTTTTATTGTTGTTAGTGTTACATTTGCTAATGTATTTGTGTATATATGCATTCAATTGTGAGATAGTATGTGTGTGAAAAAATTATAAAGCTTCATATTTGTGTAACAAAAATTTATTTCTTTTTTATTATTATTTTTATGTTTTTTTTTTTTTTTTTTTTGTATTTCCATGTGATATTTTTGTTGTTTTGTATGTTGAGTGTAGAGAAGAAAGATCGAGTGCTACAAATTTTTTGGACAGTTTTCTATCAGAAGTCTTTTCGCGTTCTGTGATATAATCTTTTTTGTGTATTGTTGTTGTGATAACTTTTTCGATATGAATGTGTGATATGCATTTTCCTTTATATATTTCGCGAGAAAAGTTATTTGATGTACCGTTCGAGTAATAATGTAAAAGTAGTTTTTTGTGTTTTATCTAAGCGAAGTTGAGTTTTTTGACATACCAAAGTAATAAATAAATATAGTGAAATTATTATAAGCTAAGATAATGAATTGATTTGACATTTTGTTATAAATATTTATGTTAATTTACGTATCATATTTGCATGATCATCGCTTATATTTAAAAAAATAAAATAAAAAACGAATTAGCATAAGTCATGTCTTACAGTAATGTTGTGATTGTTTTTTTTTTGTTAAACATAACTATAGTGTTGCACGCCAATGTGATTTAACTATATACATAATATATATGTATATAATAAAATATAAATTATGTAAATATGTATACTATATATAGGTTAAAGAAAATCGGGTATGTTTTGACCCATATGATTATAATATAACATTATTGATAACATAATTTATTTTCGTTTTTTTATCAACAGGTCAGTCAGTTAATTAATTAAATTAAATTAAATATGTGTGATAACAGAACGGGTGCGCTTGGCGTATTTTTGAAGTTTTTAAATATTTAAACCGCGAGTGTGTGTTTAAATGTATGTGTTTTTGTAAAGTGATTCTTTTAAAACCGGTTGTTTGTATATAAAAGTGAAAATGAAGACTCATACAAAACCAGCAAAGTTATTTTGCAACAATTTTTTTAAGGTAAATTATTTTATGTTAATTTTGTATTTGAAAATTTTTCGGATATATAATAATAAATAACTATACAGTCGTTGGCAAAATTATTGGTGACTCGCACAACTTGTGTTCTGTAAATGTGTTCTGTAAAAGATAAATTTCGGCTGAATTAAATACAATTTTAGCCCTTAAATTTATATATAGACTATGCTCTTTTAACTCAGTATAAAGAAATGTTGCAAAATTAATTGTTAATCACTTCCTGAAGACATTACAGCATGAATTTAACCAAGTTTTGTGGAATTAGTTTAATCATTTGATCCCAGATGCTTCTTATTTCGAATTTCATTGAGCATTTGTTCAGTTATTTTATGGTTTAACAACCATTCATCAGACTGTGGATAGATTACATATCAACAACTCCCTGAATGATGTAATATCTCAAACACGACGAAGGATGTGCACACTAAAGAGAATATTCCCGTTACAATGGAAAGTTATTATAAACATCCAAATTTAATAATTTGCCGTCAGTCGCAGGAATTGGGCTCTGTGTCTAGATATATCGGAATTGCACCCATGTCACCTTCATATCGTCGTACTATCGTTGATTGGGTTTTAGAGCAGCTAGAAACTGACCGCAGTGGTTTTATAAAAGAAAGAATTAGCGATGAACTTCATTTTTTGATTAAGGGTTGGTTACTAAGCAAAATTGTAGCATATGAAGAACGGCATCAATTCGCAACACAAATAAAGGCCATTACATCCAGCAAAATGCACAAGTTGGTGGTGCGGTGAATGGGCTGGTGACCTCAACGGACCTCGTTTTTCATAAATAAAGGCGAAGTTTGTGTTACTGTCAATGATCAGTAATCAGAACGAAATATGATTTCAAAAGGACGGCGTTACGTATGCAAGTAGCCGCCAAGGTCAAGTGTTTTGATACATTTTTCGATTATTTCTCTGCGGATCAAAGCAAAGTCCACAAAAACTGGATTAAAATTGGGAGTCCAAATTTTGTTGTTATTTTTACACTATCAAGGTTTATTGTTAAGAAAGTAAAGCGTTAAGGAATCACATGTTTGAATATAGTGCCACACATTTTCTATGGGATTCATTTAGGCTTTGTGGTTGCCAGTTTAAAGTTGTTTGGTTTAATCCTTAAGAAATAACACTTGGAAACTATTGCATTTTTATTAACACATTCAAGGACTAAATACGTTTTTCTAATACAATTTTCTTTGAATATCCTTTATAGTAATCAAGTAAAATAGTAAAATTGGATATGGCGGTTTTGGCCATCAATATTGTAAGGACAAAATTGTAAAATTATTATTTGTGGCTACGGTCTGCCACAAGTGTTTGCACATCATAATGCTGGATTGTTTGATTGGATTGACACATTGAACACCGATATATTGTCTATTTTATCATCTTTTTTGTGCAGTACTTTTTGCATCTTTAGAATACATATTTTTTTCTTATTCCTTAGAAATTGTTCTTCAGTACTGTATATATAATTTAAAAATTATCTTTAACCAATTTTAAAGAAATCCTGGCTTTCAGCTTTTTGTCATTTTCCTCATTTATATTGGAACTAACAGTAGTTGTTCAAATTGACGACCTCTTATTGTGGCTGGAACATCGAATGAGGAATGAAGGGTATCATTTGAAAACAAATTATTTTCAAATTTAGCCTAACACAAAAAGCATAAGCTCCCTAATATAAATAGTATCAGTAATACAGAGAATTGGGCAAAAGCCTTTCTTGTTTTGGTTTTACCCTATAGTCTCCTAATTTTTGACCGTAATCGTTCATGGACAAAACAAAATAATTAATAATATCATTCGTAAAAAGCACGCGATGTGTAGATACGGCCAATTGTAATATTAGAATTCTTACTCAAAATGTCAGCTGCGGTTTATCATGCAAATTATTTCCATTATACAATAAGTAATATTTCAATCCCATAAATTTAACACGTTTCCCTTGCCACTCAGTCCATACAAAGGATTATCTTTTAACATATATATAAAAATATAATGGTGGTTATATCAATTTCGCAATTGTAATATAGTTGTTGTTATATGTAAGCCAATTTCATAACGAGTTGATAAAATTATATACATGGATAAATGCTAAAAAATAAACACACATAAAAACTGTTAAGAAGGTGCCGCGCCAAATCTAAATTGATTTTAAACTATTTATAAATTATGATACCATGCAAATTGTACTCAATGGCCCTATGTACTAAACCAATACCTTCTCTAGGTGACTATAGGCTTTGAATATTTCTGTATAGTGTACAAGTTTATTTTTGAATTACCTTGCGGAGAAACCTCAAAATAATGGTTGTGCCATATAGGATAATTGTATAATAACCATTAGAAGATCTTAAATGAATGCTATTTGATTTTATAAGAGCGGTTTAGGTAAAAAACTAAAAATTAAAACTAAATATTTTTAAAAATTGTATGTTTTTACCATATTCAAGTCCTTAGCCCTTTCATTGAAACTATAAATACCATTGTACATTGACTTTTATAGGATTTTTCTTTAAATAGAACAATTATATTTCTCAATTTATTGTTGTTCATATTTTGTCCGTTTATCGTTTAATAAGCCTGTTAATAATTTAATTTAGGTGCATTTCAAACGTCAAAATGTCAAGGTATATATATATATATATATATATATATATATATATATATATATATATATATATATATATATATATATATATATATATATATATATATATATATATATATATATATATATATATATGTATATATATATATATATATATATATATATATATATATATATATATATATATATATATATATATATATATATATATCTTATAAGCTATATATATATATTTATTTATATATATATATATATATATATATATATATATATATATATATATATATATATATATATATATATATATATATTTACTACTTTGACCGAATATGACTATAGTTGGCATGGTTATAAAATAGGAAATTTTTTTTGATGTAGTGAATAATAAAAATATATGTTATCATTATATATAGCTTCTAACTTTAAATAAAAATACAATTCTTCTGTCTGTAATATAATGTGCCACATTCCAACAGGTTTTTTGCAAAGCCGTCACAGTTTTTACACTAACTTTGTTATATATTACACTGTTTAGGGTGATCGGGTTAACCGAAATTTTCGTGATATCTGTTCATTTTTCAAATATCCTTGTTAAAGGCCACTCTAGTATTAAGTTTTCGTCTAACAATACATTGCCAATAATATGTTTTTAATATGGTGACCAGAAAATCATTGCGCTGTATACCTGTATTAATATTTAAAATCCGTTAAATTGTTGGACAAATGACTTAAATTTAGTATCGCTCGATGGCTTTTCATTAAAAATAAAAAAAACAAAGTAAAATAAAAAAAAAATAAAAAAAAATAAAAAATAAATGAACCATTTTTCCAATAATATTTTGCAAATTTTTATTATTACAAAAACCTGATTTAACTACTTCTAGCTTTTTGTTTTTTTCGTATTCGACAAATTTTACTTTTCTCTACCTCTTGACACACTTTATAATCTTGTAAGATGAAACCTGCATACTATAAAAAATAGCTGAAAATATTTTGCAACTTCTGTTCAACCCAAACTGCAATACTTCAGTCTAGGTTAGCAACAATTGGTAGAACTTATGGGTAGATCCTTGGTAGATTAGCAAAATTACTTCTTTAATAAAGTTTTTTCGTTTTTTAAAGGTTATTGTATAGCAGTACTAAACATAACTATTTTTGAAAGACCATTTATCCCGCGTATGCCTTTTTTAACTTTACAGTTACAGACTTGACTATAGTTTTAGATATTTTCTTGGTACAAGTGTAACCATTCTTTTGTCTACGTCTACGTGTGGTTGTTCTTATATGCCCTTACATTTTACCATTTGAAGTTTTTTGGCCCCGAATTTTCTACATCAATCATACAAAAATTAAGTGTTTAGGAAAATCTTTTACTTTTACAGAATACACTTTACATTTTTTGCGAGTCACAAATAATTTTGTCCACGACTGTATCTATACATATATTATATAGTTTTAGCTCACGCTTGAGCGGCATTTTAAAATAGTTTTAGGTTTGATTATAATATTGGAAACTGATACGAATAATAAATTACAAATTGTGTCTGGTTTGAATTCTAAATTTTTTCTACGATTTTATGTTTATTTAAATGATTGTTGAGTATAACGTCGACAGCAGGATAAAGTTTGGTTTTTAGTTAGCAAGTTCAAAATTTATTTACAAATTGTATAATATGCTAATCGACGGCAATTTATTGTCGATATACTATCTAAATACTCTTTAAATAGGACTCAATTGAAGCATTCCGTTAACATGAAGTTGAGCATAGTATATGTTTACAACTGAGCTTATATAGTCATATTATGTAACACGGCAAAAGTGAACAAAGACCGCATTTCTATTAAAACTAAGGGGATGTATATTGCTATACACCATCACATCTATATATACATATTATATACTAGCGTATGGCTAGTTAATCAAAAATTATTAACATTCTGTGCTCTTATATATATTCTCAAAATTTATGATCCATATTTTTTTAAATAAAATGAAACATACAACGTATATGCATATCCATTACTAATATACTAGGGACATCGTAATATATAAAAAGTGTGAGTCAAAAATGAACGAACTTAAAATTTCAATTAACCCAAAGAAGCAACACCAAGGGTTGATTGAAATATTTTTGGTGTGTGTCATATGATATTTTACTATAGTTGAATACAAAACAGAAACAAGCAGAAATTAAATATGGCGGTTTCATAAAAAAAAAAAAATTGAGGGTGATACAATGTTAAACAAATTTGATAATGTTACACAAAAATAAGAAAAATTTTTAACCTGTTTTGGAACTTTGTTTTTTTTTCTATACTTTATGTTGGTTTTGTTATAGGTTGTTATTATGCGGATATGCTACAATGGAGGGTTGACAGTTTGTAAAATAAATTAAAAAGATTAAAAAAAAACTGAAAAATGGTTAATCGTGAAACGGGTGGGTGCTGTGTTAAAATGAAGATGCTGTATATATATAGGATGAATATAATATGCGAGACATAAATATGAAATTTGAATATTATTCGAAATGTAGATGCGTATAAATAGAACGGAAAATCTTAATTAAGTTTTAAAGAATTAGGGTGTCATCGTATCGCGTCTTTTAAATTTAAAAATGAGATGAGATACTGTTACAGTGTGTATATATATTTAAGTTGATGAAAATTGTTTCACATCAAAATTTAATATTCGAATGAAATTTTCATGAGTACAAAATTTTTGACATTCTTCATTTTTTGTATATATATACATACATATATATGTTATTTACGTATGTGTACAAACATCACTCTCATATTTAAATTTTCAATTTAGGTTATTATGCTAATTCTCCTTGTTGTTTCAGAAAAATATAATAAAAATATCAAGAATTTTTGTATATAGTCTGGGAATACATTTATAGAGTGTTCGTTCTGCTAATTTTCTTCATTTTTGTTATGTTTATTACGTTTTTTGAACAAACATAATTTACATAATATTGTATGTATTTATTTTGGAAGTTTTATTTATCCAGATTTGTTTTACGTCTGTTTATAGTGTCAAGGGAATTTTCTTTGTTCATATATATGTAGTGATGATTGTATTATTTGACTTAGTTAATCTTAAACCCCTTGTTTTTGTTAAAAAAATTATGTGAGATTTGTCTTAAGAATAACATTTATGAATTACTTGATATATATTTGTATTATTATTTGCGAATATTGGACATTAAAAGATATTGATATATTTTAGTTATGTTCAATTTTTATTTTAATTTTAAAATGGTACCAAACCATTTTAAAATTAAAATAAAAATTGAACATAACTAAAATATATCAATATCTTTTAATGTCCAATTGTTTTATTTAAATATCATATTGCCATATTTTAAAAGTGCTGATGGCAAATTCTAATTTTGATTTATAGTGTTTAGGATTTATTAACATTGATTACAATAAAATCTACGGTACAAATAGCTAACCCAAAGAATACTGGAAGCTAGATCACTGATACTATATATATATAGTTAAAGAATGTGAATAACGAAATTTGCGGCGAGTATATATGTATATATATATATATATATATATATATATATATATATATGAATGAGATCATCGGAATACCTAAACTCGCGTCATTGGTGATTTTTCAACAAGTTTAATGATTCTATAAGTCGTTTCAGTTTACCGCTTTGTATGTGCATCTAATCCAGTAAGTAATTTCTGAATGCAATTTAAATCCATTTATTAATATATAGATATAGATCTAAAGTAAATAGCTCCAAATTAAATGGTGTTGAGGTTCTTTGTTTTTTTGGAATTATTTTTTGTATATATATACGAATGATGCGAACATTTGTATAGTTAAAGGGACATTAACGCTTTATGTGATCAATAAATTATACCACAAGTTAATGGTTGCCAATTTTTCATTTGGTCATAACTTTAAATTGTATATTCGAAAATCACCAAATTTATTATTTGCTGGTTTATTAAGAGGTAATGAAGGTATTAAGTTATTGCTAGATTGTGTGATATTTTTTATTTTAAATATATATATTGAGTAAAGCAAAAATGGGCATAAGACGACTTATGCCTTTTCAATTATAGAGTCTAGATATTATTATATTATATTATAATTTTGTTATATTATTATTATATTTTTTTTTTCAATTCGACGAAAATTATTATTATTATTTTACCACCAAAAAAATTGTCAGTTATATTCGTTAACCGATCTAATTTTTTATATTAACCATTACATCGTATATATACTTCTGTGCTCATGAAGAAATTTTAGCTAATATTTTTATTAACCAATGGTATTCGTTGAGAATGACGAATTTTTTCTTCTGCATTTTTTTCATAAAGATTGTTTATATCCAACTTTTCTACAAAAGGGAGATGGCAAGACAGAGAGGCGTGAAACGGAAACAAATAAAAATACTTTCGATTTCAAATATATATCGAAAGAAGAAAGTAAAATACCTCTGTGGTATCTTTATCAACCATGAACCATTAAAAAAAACTGCAAAAAGAACGAACGAATCAATTGCATTTCACCGAGCAATTGGCGCAGTGGTTAAAGCTGCGGTGTTTGGGACGGGAGGTACCGGGTTCGAATCCCAATGGGGGAGGGTTGCAAAAGGGATTTTTCATCACTTGATTACGATCGGTGATGACGATGAACACAACTATGACCCCCCGTTGGAGTGCAGAGTCTATGGGCCGAACCATCGTCCATGTCAGTACAGGCTGGCTTGGAGCAATGCATTGCGCAGATGGGATATTCAACAATCGCGAACCTGTATTCGTGCAACCTCGATTTGGCCCTCGTTGGCGTAAAGTAAGGACGTTAAAATAACCGCGAAAGAGTTGGGTGAGCTTCGGCCCCAGAAAAAGATTGTAGGGATTAAAAATTAAAAAAAAAAAAAAAAAAATTGCATTTCAGGGGCTGATTAAATGGATAGGGATATTTTTACTATTTGTGAAAATTCAAAATAATAATAACTAAAATAAGCCTATAATTCTCTAACTTTTGCAGGGCTACACGAAATTTCTGAATATATTTTGTTTACAACATTTTTTATATCAAACTCTAACTTTTTCCAGACATGTTTTGCTGCGTTATGATCCTTTTAAAAGGACAACAATTTTTTGTTCAGTCATTCGATGATATTATAGCTTCTGAGCTTTCATAATACTCGGCTTAAAAATCCCATAATTTATTCTATATTTCTAATTCTTTTGTGAAAAGACCTTTTGCACAAACATTAAAACGGAAAAAACGAAAAAATATCACTTATTAAAAAAACCATAGAAGTTTTTGTGATAACCGAAGATTGGAGATATAGCAAAAAAAAAACGGAGACTATACGGATAAAAATGTCGAGTGGGTAACTCTGATCTGTCTATGATCCCCTGTTAAAGTGCAGAACCCATTGGCCAAACCATCGACTATGTCAGTACAGGTTGGCTGTACTCGCTTTAGCTTTGGAGTAAATTAGGACGTACAAATTAACCGCGAAAGAGTTGGGTGAGCTTCGGTCCAGAAAAAATATGGGATAAATTAAACTATACAAAAAACCAAGATGTGTAATTATGATATTATATTACTGTGGTATCAAAAAGTTTTTACCAGTTATCGTAAACAATTTTAATGTACGTTAGTTACCCTCTTGAAATGACATTGAACCCTAGTCGGTCAAATACCATATGATGATGTTAAGGGTAATAATAATTTTATACATATTACTTAGAATTTGGATCACTTTGATAGAAACAGTGAAAATAGTAGGATAAAATATGTGTATACTGTGTTTTTGATATACTTTCCATGACATGTTTATGGCCCTATATCAGTTTGCATGGATCCACATCCCGCAAATGGCATTCCTGCACTTTTTTTAAAACATTTGGCGACAAGTTGTCGATGCTTTTGCCTATTTTAATCAACCGTTCGCTATAGTGATGGATTTATTTGCTGCTGCCTTATAATCGTCATAACTGCTGTTCAATTTGAAAGTCGGAGAAACGCTTAAATGATATTTCTAATATCGTAAAATATACATTGAAGGGAAGTTTATATATAGGTGTTATCTACAATTCCAATTAAAAAGGTACATTCAGTACTTATATCTCTTGTTTAGTTACTGTATAAATAATGAGGATTTGAAACGATCAAAACATTTGGACGATTTGGGCATTATATTTACTGAGGTGCTTCAATTAAATTGACTTTATCACGGATGAGGGCTTACTCTATTTGGAATTTTTAGGTCTACTTGGAAAGAGTTGGTCACCATTTGTAACATTTGTCACCGCATACATAAATTGTTGGTCTAGTCACATTTGGAATATATTTCATGTGTGTGGTTTCCACTTTATGCAAACCATAATACTTAAAAGTTTGACAGTATGAACAACCGTGGTGTGAAAAAATTAGGAATCTTCCATCATTTGTTGAACGATGTAAGTCAATAATGTTCGAGCCACTCGAGGCTTGCCGTCAACATTCCGGAGCAATTTTTGTTTCTGGGAATTAATAGCTTTGGTGATATAGATTTCTTTTTTATTGATGAACCTTAAGTTGTATATAATAAGGTACAATTTGATACAAATATTTACAACAATCGTAACAATCTAATTAACTGCCAATGTCAAAGGAACTCTCAACGATGCAAGCAAACGATTGCAAAAGTCTGGTGCACTAGACTTATAGATTTGAAATAATCTCTATACGTGTGACAGAAATTATACGAACCTGTTTATATTGCTTAAGTCATATGATGTAGTTTTCACTGCCTTATTTCTATTCCGGGGGAAAATTATTATCAGAACCTTATAAATATACATGCTTTTTCATATCATTGCCACCTAAATTTAGGTCCATTTTCTAAGATTCAATTTCTGAAAACTTTTGAAATTTTTGCTGATTTTAAATATTAAGTAAATTTGAAAAATGTTCTTTCCAAGTGTTAGCACTTGATTCTGACTCCGAACGTGACTTATTTAAAAAAATCAATTAAACTGAGCTTGCTGGTTTTTTATAAGACTGAACATTATATTAAATTTACTAAGCGGGCTGTTTTTTAGTTGTGTTTAATTGCTAAATAATTGCTTTATAGGTCATTAATCACCAAACAAATTTATTTTAGTTTTTATTTACAACAAACTTATAGTTTTATTTTCAAGAGTGCAGCATGGATAACCGGAATTGCGTCGATAATCAGTGATTGTTTTTTACTAAGCGATTTTTTCATTTTCGTTCATTTAACATTTTCAGTAGACACGTAAGGTATTTTTCCAATGACCCTGCTCGGTATGAAAATTGTTATAATATAGCATTGCGTTTGTAAGATCTAATATTTTGGATGATGCAAAACTATCCCTGAAAAATAAATACATGCTTAGACTAAAGCTTAGTCACATTCGATTATCGACTTGTAGTCTCCTTGGAGTCTTGGGTCATCTTAGAGAGCAATGCATTATATATTCTTTAATGGCTTATACACATTACCCATAGTACGAAGATTTATAAATACAGTCAATTTGCACATACTGTGTTTGATTAAAAATAGTATAAATGAAGGTTGGTAAAGAAGTGCAAGATAAGTGGTTGTATGTATATTCCCCAAAATAAAAAAAACTAAATATTTTGGCTTATTTATTTTAACCAGCACAAACGAACATAGTTTAATGTTTCTAAATAAAATGGTTAAATTTGGAGATGGCTAAAAATTATACTTCATGCGTACTATAACCGTATTTAAATTTCTTATACGCTTGAAGATGAAAGTTTAACATTAAATATTGATTTTAAAACTATTACTAATTATTTTGTGTCTGCACGCATTTAAATTTATGTTTTTTAAGTTTACAAATTAACTCACATCCCATAAATTATAATAAATTTATCGTATATAAAATTATAGGGTGAACAGTTTATTATTATGGTAAATAAATAAAAATGAGTTTGATTATATTTATCATTTATATAGCTGACATATTAAAATGATTGAATTTTGACGCATTTATTTAGCTTCCCATATATGTTTATATATATATATATATATATATATATATATATATATATATATATATATATATATATATATATATATAAATATATATATATAAATATATATATATATATATATATATATATATATATATATATATATATATATACATATATATATATATATATTATATATAAATGTATATATATATATATATATATATATATATATATATATTTATATATATATACATATAAATATATATATATATATATATATATATATATATATATATATATATATATATATATATATATATATCTATATATATATATATATATATATATATATTAATATATATGTATATATATATATATATATATATATATATATATATATATATATATATATATATATATATATATATATATATATATATATATATATATATATATCCAATACAATCCAATACTTTTGGATGAAATATCTTTTATTAAATAAATTAAAGCATGTACATAAAATTTAATAAAACAATATATTTGTAACTCATACATAAAGAAAACAATAATTAAGTTAATTTTTAAAATTATATGCGCACTCAGTTTCTATATTTCCAAATTATTTTTTATGTATTTTTTTTCGGGCATCAAGTTTCCTTTGTTAAACCTTAAATTTATTTTTCCAATTGTAAAACAGTAGTTTTGTTTTCTTACAACATATATAGTAATAAATTCGAAAATGCCAAAAAAATAGGAACTTAACGTCAAAACAAGTGCAACCATTGGGGCTGAATACAATTTTGGATTTTCGAACGTTAATGTGACCAAAATATAGGTATTCATCAAAATACGATTTTACACCTAATAACAAAACAAAAAAACAAAGGAGTGTTTTAAAATACTAATTGGAGAGGGGGAAAAAGAGGTATCTGAAAGTAGATATCTTGATAACACGAGCTGTAAAGTTCGATCTTACGTTAACCTTAAGCAATAAATAAACACGGATTAACTCATTTTCAAAAAAAGGGAAAGGAATTCATGCATACATCACTCAAAACAAGCCCGATATATCTGAAAAACAAATTGGCTTAGTTAAATTTTGCACAGGACCGTATTACACATAGGATTCAATAAATCGATTGACATTTAGAGTACCATATTATGGACAAATGAATCTGGTTTTTTCGTTAAATAGATTATGGAAGACAAAATCTATAAGAAGAAAACCAAAAGGATAATTATTACTCTCACACGCCACTCTGGGGTGCACCATGGTTATATAATATGGTACGGAGATGTATAAGAGTTATTGGTGTAGGACTAATTACAATGATGCGGTTATCAGTTTCTGAAGTATGGTATTTGGTATTGCTGAGTAAAAATTTATTTAATACCATTTAGTCTCCTAGAACTTTAATACAATTTAGTTTCCTAGAATTTGGTTCTGATTTAATTTACTAATTAGCTATAAACTCATCTATTAGTCATTTCCTTTATATGGCATTGACAGTTTCCGGTGAATTAAATTTTAAACCATATCATTATTGCTGATTTTAATCAGTAAGTCACTGTTCTCAATTTCTGAACGTATGGTTAATTCCTTCATGCCAAACTTTATCAAAAACTTGCGCAGTGACTAAAAATTTCGATGAGTCTTTTTCTACTCAAGTACCTTTGATGATTTGCAGCTGTTTACTAGTTATTCCTCGCGAATGTTGAACTTAACCTTTTAATAAGTAGTTTTCAAAGAGTTAAGACATAACTGGTTTTAGTATTATAATTACTTGAGCAGTTTTTTTCAAATGTGGTGTACATATTTGATTCTGAATTCTGCATTTATTGGGTTGATGAGTTTAACTAGAGTTTTTCTTGGTAGCTATTTTAAAACTTTTGCTGTAATTGCATTATAAACAGGATTTTTTTAAAATTTATGTTGAATTTAAATTCACGCATGACTTTCCGCTAAAATTAGTAGCATTTTTTCACTTTCTTTTCCGGTTTTACATTTATTATTGGGAGTTCAAGGCTTGATCATCAAGTGGTTAAAGTATTTCAACAGTTATTGAAGTTACGCAACTGTTTCTTAATTTATTGGCACGGTATCTGCGTTGTTGGTCTTTAATTTAATTGGTTGTTTTCCATACCTATACTGATTTACACCACATTTTTCAAAAGATCAATTATGTTAGTTGTTATTTCCAATTGGACTAACTATAATGTGTTATAAAAAATTAGTTAGTTCGTAAGTAATTTAATATGATCAATTGACCAGTAGGTTAGTTTTTTAATTGACAATGTATACACATTGTCAATTTTGTAAACATAAAAGACATTGTCATACTACTTTACATTTTTTGACAGCTTTAAGGAAACTTTTTGCTTAAGTCGTTGCAAGCCTAAAATCCTAAGTGATAATTTTAGCATTAACTTTCCTACAATTATGTATCTTGCCATTAACAACGGTTGCTTGTATTGCATTTGTTTCATAGTTTAGTTCTTATACATGTAGTTTCTAATTATTTTTAACAGTCTTTCCTCTTTTAGCATGGTGGAAGGATGAATAAATTGATAATTTTTAAAATTATAATAGTTGATTATTTAGTGGTTTCAAGACATGGAACCTCACTTTGCGAAATCTCTCTTCGATTTTTCTTACTCCTCAATACTTGATCATATAATCCACTTTTCCCATTTCCTTTTATGATGAGTTTCCGATTCTTTTTATTGGTTTACTTACTATGCCTTTTCTTACAAACTGTTTTCTAATTAAAATTAGATTTTTATTATTCATTCTTTGATACTTGATGCTTTGCAATTCAATATCAAAACTGTTCCTCTAAAGTTAGCAGAATGTTTTTCATCCTTATATTTTCCGTTCATGTTTTGAGCGCCTTTAACCTAGATATTTTTTGGTTGGATATTGTGTCTCTTTGTATATACATTTTCCCTGTATATTTAACAAAGCTTGGTTCTTTGTTACCTAACTTTTGTGTACGTTCGTAGATTTGGCGTTGATGATATTGTGATAAGAGCTTATAAACTTTTTTAAAAACTAAAAATATAAAAAAATAAAATCACTGAGTCGGCATGGTTTCAAATCATGCAAAAATTTGATGAAATATTCAAAAGTTTAATTAAAAATCTCTATACATTGGTAACTATACCGACAAGGTGAAGGTTAAACGATATCTGAACTATTTTAAAATATATTCAGGTAAGCATATTTCTTACTTTCATTTTTAAAATGTTAAATCGAATGGTTTGATAAAATTGCATCTTATAAAGAAATTTAAATTTAAATACTGTCCAATGTATATTATGCGTATATAATATAAGTTGTCATTCTATAAAATTAAAATTTTAAAAATGAAAATTAAAATATGCATAAAAAAACAATCAAACACAACAAGATATTATTACAATAAAACATATTATTTTATTGTAATTATATTTGACAATTAGCCAACTTCATAGATTTAAAAAAAAAACATCCAATCAACGCATATTTTTTATCACGATATATGAAATAAAGAAAAAAATTATCATAAATTAACCATTAAATTACTTATCTACTTGATATTCCACTCAAAATAATTTTTTTAAATTTATTATATATAGGCTATAATATGGTGTTGAAGTAATTTAATATTCAATAAAATATATAAACAAATGGATGTAATTTAAATAAACAATTTTAAATAATTTAACAATGATGCGAACAAAAAATCTTATTTTTTCAACAGTAACCAATCGTAATCGTTTAATGGCGTATATATAGCGCGACACAAAGAAAACGCGACAAATTTGCAATTCATATATACTTAAGAAGAACAGAAGGATCGTTGCGCGGGTGATTTAAAATATAATTTATGTTTATATATGGCGGTAGGATAGACTTTATATCTTGGAATTATACAAACCAACAAAATTATATTTCATTGACGACAGTTTTTTTTTTTAATTTTAATTATGGTAATTTTAAATCTTAAACTGTTCTTATCTAGATAAAACTAAAATGTTTGCTTTCATATCTGGTTTGCTATCATACTATCAAAATAATTAAGTTTAAAAAGTGGTTGTATAGCGCAATTTAACATTGACTTACCAGAAATGAATCATGATTAGCTTATAATAGATTCAACTAGACACTATTCAAACGAAAACTTTCAGATTAGACAAAATAAAATCACTACAGTTTTTATTTTACACTGCAAAAAAGGGTTACATCATAAACTAAATAATCGTATAGACGTAGTATGAGAGCATAAAACAAAAGAAAAATTGGTTTTGTTTTTTACAGTGAAACTTCTGAAAAACGATAAAACAAAACGAAATTATAGAATTTTATTCATACCTGATTACGATCGGTGATGACGATGAACACAACTATGACTCCTGTTAGAGTTCAGAATCCATGGGCCAAACCTTCGTCCATGTCAGTGCAGGCTGGCTGGAGAAGTGCAATGTGCAGATGGATAAAAAATCGAACCTGTATTCGTGCGTCCTAGATATGGCTGGTGACGGCGTAAAGTAGGGCGTTAAAAATTAACCACAATTTGTTGGGAGAGCTACAGCCCCAGAAAAAATTGCAGGGTTCAAACACATTAAAAAAAAAGAAAAAAGTAGATTGTATGCATTGATGTAGTATGCATCGAACTTTGACAGATTACTATTTCTCTTCAAAATTTATTTTTATTGTTCATGGTGTTTATATATTGTTGCTAAACTATTTCTTTTTAATTTAATTTTTAGTATACGATTTATATATTACAAATTATGAATTATTAATTTTTATTTTTCATTCTTCCATTTTAATTTTTTTTATAGTACTTATTTGAATCGTATATGAATATACAAAGTTGCCGTCATACAAATTGTTGTGTTTTTATAGTTTTTTCTCTTTCTATCCCATAGTAAAAATCAAAACAAATGATATTAGTGTTCCTGTAATTTTTAATTCATTTCGTATATGTATATACACTAACACAATGATAAAGCGTTGCTTTGTTCATTTAAAATTTTGAATAATCAGTCTTTTTACTATATAAGTTTTTGGTATTATATAGTATGACACGTCTAGTATTATATAGTTTTTGGTAATTTTTAAATGATTTTACTCTCAGTTTAGTTGTTTAACAGACAAACTGCAAGAAACCAAATTTTGAAAGAGAAGTAATCGGTAATTACTTTATTTTTAATTTTATAAACCGAAACTCGTTCCATACGCTGGAGATGTAAACATATTGAATCTGATAGATAAAGATGGACTTTTTATAAAAACTTCAAACTGTGCTGCAAGCACCCGTTTAGTGGTGATTGACATCGGCATTTTCAAACGGAGAGCTACTTCTAAGGTTATTATAAGTGAAACGAATAAATCAAGAAGCCACCTTCTGGAAATAGAGATAGGAAAAACAGGCAGGAAACTGTGATTGTAAAGGCAAAGAGTACCTGGCTGCCTACGCATTTATCTTAAAAACAGTGACGACCGCTGTTTGTATTATGTAGTGATGGACACCTGTTTTGAAAAAAAAAACAAAAGCGAACACCGTTATTGTCCAATTTCCTCCAAGAGGAAGAAATGATTGACTTGGATGTGAAAAAGAGAGTTAAGATGTATTTGGGAGATTTACATTTCGATGAGGTATTTACTTCTCTGAGACTACCTCACTCGGGTATAATGAGTGCAACGGGAAACTACCTTAGCAGATAAGGGTTTACATTTCATATACATCTAGGGGATAAAAATCGTATGAGGATCAGAAACCATTACTGCTATAAGTGCTATGGGTAAGTGGGCCATACAGCAAGAAAGTGAATGAAACTCGAGCGCAGGACCCTTCACTACAACTACGGAAAGAACCTAGAGGAGATGTCGAGGTAATATTTTATGTAATGGACATATATGATATAAGGGATATTGTTGGGTAGAGCTAAACAAAACGTGATCCTTTTGAGCTGCTTCTTTTAAACTGATTTAGGAGTTTTAACTAAGACTTGACTATGAACTCGTTAGCGATTTTAAGTTCAAGTCTCCAGAATTGGGAGACAAGATACGAGGCAACAGAGGACAGGAACCTACTTTCTAAATAGATGTGATTATGGCGCCGCTATTGGACGTATCGTTTCGCCCTATAAAAGAATCTTGAATCGATTGACGAGTTGGATACTCCTAAACAAGGTAATCCTTAGCATTTATACAGATATATTATGTTTTAGGTATAAATAAGTTCAGCTAACCTATTGAATCAGAGCAGAAATGTCAAAAGCATAACTGAAATTGATGAATAAAAGTACAAGTGCGGTTTTTGTGGTATTAGACAACGTCACCAAATCACGGACTCTCCTAACATCACAACACCAGAAAAATAAAGGTGTTAAATAAATTAAAGATGGTTTTTATTCAAGAGACCGAAATATGAGAAACAAACAATGAGTTTTTTGAGGCATGAACAACTTTTTTTATAACATATAGAAATTATACCTTTCACTATGAAGGAGCTATATAGCAAAACGTTGGCGCAAAATGAAGACGAATATAAGCGCTAGAGAGATTCTACCAAAAGTTGTCAGAACTGCAGCAGAAACATCCAAATTAGTTTTTACCCGGCAATTGGAAAATGCCTCGATTGGTTTTATTTTTAGAAAAGAAAACCAAACCGATGTTTAGTGTATATACCAACATCGTTTAGACACTCTACCTGTTGGACACGTTCGGGAATGTTTTTGAGCAGTTACTGTTTGCTATTGATTGATAAACGAGATTGAAATAGTATTAGAGGAATAGCCGTTAATCAGACTAGGTTTTTGAGCATGGCATTCTACAGATATAGTGACAATATATTGGAAGGACATGCGGCTGGTCCATTCAGCAGCTGAAAAGTTCACATATACTCAGGAGTAGTTACATTGGATGTAAAGAAGGCATTTTGTAGTGCCCTTTTAGGGATTAATCGTTCAAAAGCTAAGAGATTTGCGGGTGAGCCCATATATTTTAGGAAGATATTAAAATAAGAATCTGAATGAGCGGCTATTAATTATAAAAGTGAAAGACTCTGATGATCAAATGGAAATTATTAACGGTATCCTTCAAGGTTCAATTCCGAAACCAACGCACAGGGTTATTTTGGTCGTGTAGAAGTATTTAACAACACTTGATGCGGTATAGAAACTTGGATGTTGGAATCTCCGAAGATAACTTTAAAATCATCCCTTGAATTAGATTCCTGAAAATACTGAACCAGCATGTTATTGGTAGGAGGATTATTTGCAGGTGATCTGAAACATTAATAGCATTAGTATAAAACCAACGATGTGATATTGTTAAGTTGTTCTAATTGGTCCTCCGATTGTGCCGAATTTTTAACTGGCGCTTGAAGATTGATATTGTTACTGACTAATTTATGGAACAATTTCCAATTTGTTTTATTGTTCATTATTCTTTCACTGGAAGCCATTATTACACAATAGTGATCTGATGATAGTCCTTCGCTGCATCTGCTATGATTACGTAGTTTTCTAGTTACTTATTTTGTTACAAAAAAATCTATGAGATTTGGAAAAACGTATTTGTGGCGAAAATGATTTAAGCAACGAGATATAGCAACGAGATAAATTGATTGTCTTCAAGAAATAGTATACATTTCTTTTTTTGTATTACCCATTGCAATTATTCATTGATAATAATACATTCGCCAACCGTTCCCAGTACCAGTTGGTAGAGGGTTGGAGATTAAAACTTCATTTACTTAGTTTTCGTTGGTCGGAATCTTGCCTTGCCTCGGTCATCAGAGGCTCGTTAGTTAAAACAGGAAGCACCGAAATGAGGTTGACATTTGAACTGGTATTTGATAAATTTTTTCCTTGTCCTTTACCTAATCAAACAATGAATATTTAATAAAGAATGTTTGTCTAATGCGTCCACACAGTGGATTTTGGTGATTGGAATATGCCTTATAAGCGCGAAGTTTACGCCTAACAGTTTGAAAATTTGCAGTTTATAAACTGTTAAATAGTTAAGTACTCGTAAAACCTATCATGAAAGTACATGTTTTTTTTGGAGAGCAGCTTTTTATTTTAACTTTGAAGTACAAAGAGTTAAAATAACTGTTTTCTGGGATACATGTTTTTGTGCAAGAACTGTAAGATCTAGAGAGCGAGACATAATTCATATATATTTACAAACCATTTTACAAATCATCTCTATATACTTAAGAATGTTCAAGTTGCTGTTGTTTGTGATGTTAATACAACAAAATCAAAGCCGAATCATGTACCAACATCAGAAATGGTACAAAGTGCTTTTAAACCCAACAAGCATAGTGGTTCAATCAGATAAATAAATCTACAACTTATAAAATTGATGCCGATAAACTATCGCCATTTACTCTTAAATATTTACGAAGTAATGTAGTAAGTTGGCAATTAGACCAAACTAAAAAACCCAGTGCTTCTGGATCTTGCAAGATTCCAGTCATTAAATTAAAAACGCTGCAATAGTTCAAAACCTAAGGAAAAACACCAACAAAATCAACATCAAAGTAAGCACTTGATAATAAAAAACCAATAACTGTTGTTAAAATGTGCTGCTGGTGCCAAACCCAAGACAGCTGCACCCAAAACGCAACTGTCAAGAAATAATTTATTTATAATTCTCTTTTGGATAATATCTAAAATCGTCGCTCGATGCTACTAAGTAAATAGTAGTATTGTAAACAAGCGGTTTACAATAGGTAAAATTGGTACATTCAGTAACATTGCAAAAAAAGAATATTTTATAATTATTTAAAAAAAATTTAAAGTTAATTTCAAACATGTATATGTCTTTTACCTTCTTTGCTGTCTTTCAATCAATGAAACCCGAGCTGGATTTATGCAAACATTTCTATGTAAACCAATTGAGTTTTCGCGCATGTCTCTATCGCGGGCATAACCAAAGCTTTACCACAGATAAATATAACAGATGAACATTTTGTATGGCACAAATTTACACAAGTTAATTCAAACTACGCAATGCAAACGAAATCTAACGAAACAAAAATTATATGTACATATAACAACGCATATTTGCTTCCTTTTCTTCTTTTTTCAGACGATTATTTTATTTAATAAAAAATAAAACAAAAATGTTCGGATTTTTCGTATACTTTGATTTGGTTTTTGGTAAAAAAATGTAATACAATCAAATAGCCGTGCGCAAAATAAAAGAAAATGATGAAAATATGCTTTTTTATATGCACATTTATTTTTCGTTTCGGTAGATTTTGGTTGCGATTTGCGTATTATGAATTTACTTATGTAAATTTGTGCCATACAAAATGTTCATCTGTTATATTTATCTATGGTAAAGCTTTAGTCATGCCCGTGATAGAGACACGCGCGAAAACTCTATTGGTTTACATGGAAATGTTTGCATAAATCCAGCGCGGGTTTCATTGATTGAAAGACAGCAAAGGTCATCTGGTATACTGTGGCGTTACTTTAAGTTTATGTAAATTTTTCTGACTTAAGCTTAACACTGTTTTGGTATATATGTATTTTTATTTTATTTTTATTTATATTTTTCAATTAACATATTGCCCAGCGATAACTTCTTTAATGGTTTACGCTACGGCAACATAGTGGGCTAAATCACTTTATTAAATTTAATTTAAAGACTGAATGAATGTAATTTATAATAAACATTATACATTCATCACGTATGTTTCAATTTATTTTCTACGTTGATTTTGCTTTTAAGGTAAATAACGCACACAAAAATACAACGGCCGGCACATTAAAACCAATTTTATCAAGGCATTATGGTTAGGGAAAGCTACATAAACCCTGACCGAGAAAACATTACAAGTAAATAGTAAACAATATTTATACTTCTCGTGTTGCTTGTTTCTTTAAGAAGATGTTTAGGTTCCTTTTGAATACTTGTAAATTAAATATGGTGGGAAAGACCGATGAACCTATTTGATTTCACAAGAAACCTGGTAACTCTAGAATAAAATGAAGATTTAAACTGGTTAGTTCTACATCTATTTAATATTTTTGTCGTTAATCATATGAATAACTCTATTTTGAATTCTAACAACACATTTGAGATTCAATTTTAGAGCACCACACTAGACAAATACTACTTTACTAAAATATTCTTAATACTACGTTTAAGTATGCCCACTAATCGCGTCATTTCCATCGCATCAGTTCTTTAGTTCTTTACTTTAAATTGCTATCCTACAAGATTATACCTTACTTAAACCCACGAGTTTTATTGGAATTTTTTTCCGTATATAAATATTAACTTAAAAGAGTTAGTTGTTTTGAAATGATTTCTTAAAATTTACATAGACCCACATGTGGTCGCTTAGAATAATGAGTTAGAAAAAATTTCCAGCTGCCTTTAATTTTGCAAATATTAGAATTTAAATTTAAAGTCACACACATAAGGTATGACCTATTGATACACAGAATAATTAGACGCGCTACTTCAAAGATGTCACCTTACATGGAACTCCTTAGAGACACTCCCTTGAATAATCTTCAAAAAAAGATTGGTATTGTTCACCGAATTTACTATGCAAAACTTTTACTGCCGAAAACCGTCAAATAAAATAAACTCCAAAAAGTAGATCCGTAAAAGTGGAATAAATGCCTCTCAAGCGACTCTATATATATATGCATATAGGTTTCACAAAAACTATAAGTACATATATGGCATTTAACGGAAGATCCATACGCGCATGACAAATGAGATGAACAATTTAATTGTAAATTATTCTAACAGATTTTTTACAAGTTACAACAATTTTATAAATTAAAACTAAAGATCAGCTTTAACACAAAATACAAGACATGTTTCAAAGCTTGTTTTCTTCTTAATTTACATACCTCCATAAATTTATTATCAACATAATGTATATAAATAACCAACAATCGCATCAATTATATACCGCACTACTGTAAAATTTCTAAAGATATTAGAAATAATAGGAAGAAACTCAAAATATTATGTAACAGACATTCAATAAACAAATAAATCTTTTTACAGTTTATGTAAAAGTTTTTTTTGCATAATTTTTAGGTTGATGGATTGATGGTTTATTTTTATTTTAAACCCTTTTAGAAAGTCGATATCCTTTGTGTTAAAAACACAAGATAAAGGTTTAAAGTATATTTTTTTTTGATCGAGGCAATTTTGAATATACAATGTTGGGTTTTATTTAGTTCAATATGCATAAAATCTAGACCAACTTCTTAGAAAATCGAATACAACATAAACTTGAACAATTCTAACGAAATGCTTTAATGTGTGAAATCGTAAATTTTTTTTACATTTATTGTTTACTGTATGTATATATACGGTAAGACACACTTGTTTGTTTTGTGTATGTATAGCGCGCGCATATATTTATTCATTACATAACTTATGTATATTTATGTTTCTATATATGTATGTATATATAGTTATACACTGACAAAAGTGACAGAATTCAAATAAACATGTCACGAATGTAGCTAACAACATTTTTTTGAGTTTTTTTTAATCATGAACATAATTTCGATAATTCATTAATATTATTCTGTTGTGTTGTTCAGCTTGTATCAAAACAATAAAAGATATAAAAAAAATGAAAAATCATGAAACCCGTTTTCTTGGAAATTCTTATGGTTGTGGCATTTTTTTTTTATTATAATTTCGTTGTTAACTCTTGCATTCTTTAACTTAACTTTAAATTTAAAATAAGAAAATATATCGAGATCTGATTTTATTTATGATTCTCTTGGTTTTCTTACTAACATTCAAAAATCCAAAATTTCAATCATTCTCTGCTATTGAAGCGGATGATGTAAAATTTAAATCAAATTTAAAATGCCTACGCTCAATTTAGAAACTTGTTCTTAATACCTACGGTTAAACATGCGGTTAATGCTTAGAAATTGGAATATTGTGATTAAGAGTTAAAAATTGTATTTTTTGAAGTGACACAAAGTGAGAAACACTTAAAAAGTGGGAAGTTTGTTTGGTTAAGGCGGATTCTTTTAGTTAGATTAAAATGATTTTATTTACATATGGACCAGAAATAAAAATGTAATGTTTGGATTTTTAGATTTACATGTTGATATATCATCAGAAATTATTTTTAATATGGAATGTTTTTATTTTTTTTTATAGATACAATGTTTGGATGAATTAAAAAAAAAACTCAATTGTGTTTTATTTAATGGTAAGTTTTGGTTTTGATTTTATAAATGAACAAAAGGTTTCATCTCATTTTTCTAAGATACTCATTACAGCTACATAATTTAATCGGAAATGTTCAGTTTTATGAGCAAAAAAAGTTGTAGATACAAATTTACTTTCCAGGTCATTTTAAAACTAGTGCAGACCAATTATTGAATTATTCAGTAAGTAAAAAACATTGATGTTCACGTTTTACATAAAATAATGATATCTCTGAGTGAACTGGCTAAAAATATAAATTAACATTCTAGTTGGAATCATTTAAATTAAAAAAATTCGAAATAATTTAAAAAATCATTTGTATAAGAAACGAGAACTAGTGAGGTTATTTGCTTATTTATTGGTTAATTATTTGCTTATTTTAAAACAAAAAGTTAATCATTTAATAAAGTATTGCCCATTAATACATAGGCTACCGTTTCTCTTTATATTTCTGGTAGCATATACGACTCGTAAAACTTTTTGGTATTTTTGTCTTTCATGTTTAAAAAAAAAAAAAAATTATAAATAAAATTTTGGTCGTATATATACAGAAGTGTTAATTGCGAAAATACTCTTTAGCTAAAAGTTCTCAGGGGTAACACATCATTTTGACTAAATTTTGAGCAATTTATTATGGAATTTGTATAGGGTCATCTGAGCTAAAATTTTGCATACTTTTCAAACATTATTGACATCATCGGTATGAAGCGGTTTACAATGTTTACTGTTAACAAAACATTTTATATTGCGATTCTTTAGTGATTGCTGAATTGTCTAAAATCTGCTGTCTAAGCTTTGCAATGGCCAATTTTCGATCGTTGCCAAGACAAATTTGATAGCAAATCGATATAATTTTGTATTTTGGTTAATCCCAGACTATCGAACACGATCAATTTAAATATCGAACATCTAACACCAGATTTCCAAAAGGATATTTTTGTTAGGAAAGAAATTTTCTCTACGCACTGAGATCGTTTAAAAGTGCGAACTTAAAGCTAGCTGTTACATAAAAGTCACCAATTATTATTCAGCCGTCGAGCTCCGATACGAATTCCAACAGCAGATCATCCAAATAATTGTATAATAAGTCTTTATCTTTGGGTTAACTGAGGTGCTGACTAGTCGTGCATGCGTAAAAGTATATATAGTTATAGCTCATTTTATTATTGACTTTTTATATCTTGGTCATGTGTCAGAATCATTGGATGTTACTGTGTCTAACTCTTTTTAGAAAAAACGAGTTTTTAATTTTTAACATGAGTTTAAATTATATTTATAAGGTCGTTGTCATTTGTAAACTTTTACTGAGTCATTTTTAAGTCTTTTTATACTCCTTTACAGTAAATTTGCTATAAACCAGTTCCTATAACTGGATCATATTAGAATTTCAGCCTAAATACAATTTTTTTTTATAAAGTCAATGAAGATTAGCCTAATTACCTTAATTTAAGACTGCATATCAAACCTAAAGGACATTGCTCTGTCCCCTTAACAATTGAGGGTTCCTTTTTCTATTAATAAGAATATCCAGGATAACAAAGATCTAAATATCCATTTAAGGTTCTCATTCTTTAATCAATTTTCAAAATTAATAGTAAATTAGGTTATTGTATGCAATTTGTGACCTCATTTAACATACGTATAAAGAGATTTTGTATTTGTATTACAACTTCATTTCAGTAATAATTACTAGTTATAATTAGGATAAAAGCTTTGTTTAAAGTATTTTGAAGTTATCATTTACATACATTATAATTAATAATATTTAAAATAGTAATCGATACTAATCGATTTTAATTTACCATTGGTTATTTATACCGTATCTACAATCTGGTTGTATTGATTTCAATGTAAGCTAACATTCCATTTTGTTTTATATCTAGAGAAAAAGTGAACTGAGAACCATCATCGCTGCAACAACTGTTTTCTACTCATTAAAACAATTATTTCAGCATCTTTAATCTATGAAAGTTTGGCACGGAAGGTTTGACTTTTCGTCCATCTTCACTATCCATTTTTCTTTATCATTAGACATCAAAATAATCCACATTCACGTTACTTTTACGTTTACATATCACATTCACTGTTAGATCTTCCTACTATAACAAATCAGGATTAAACTCATTAACACAAAAGAACCAAAACTTTGCACAAATTTAGGTAATCACAGCATTTGCAAAGTATTTTATCTTTAAATGTGACCATAGACTCACTCTACTTTTATATAAAGAATTCAAAGTTTTGGAAGCTTCTTTTACTTCATGAAATGAGAAGCCAATACTTCATAAATCCATACTGAGTATTGTTAAGAGCTAAATTGACGAGGACTGAGTATATATTTTTGTATGCCACGCAAATGACGCACCTTTGTCATAATAGTTTTTTCATTTTGGTCCTCTCTTACAATACAGGCCAACACTGTTTTTCGGAATTTTAATGGAATATAGCAAAAAACAAAAAGAGGGGTTAGTGTCCCTAACTTTTTTCTTTTGTCTTTTAATTTTCTTTATATGACCAATGGCTAAGATAATTCTTAAATAAATAAAGTGTCTAAAGTTTTTTAATATTTTGATCCTAAATGACAATATTATGGATGCTGGTCAAAAGATATATATATATATATATATATATATATATATATATATATATATATATATATATATATATATATATATATATATATATATATATATATAATCTATATAACAAGTCGATTATTAGTTTAGTATAGATACTATTTTATAAGAAATTAAGTAAATAAACTGCGCTTAGCGAGGTCTATTGTATTTTTTGTTGTAACGATCTCTTGTATGAGTTGAATGACTGAAAACTGTCAAAAACTCAGTAACACTGGATAAATATTTCACTGAAAATTTGCTTGTTTGGCGTTGAGCCATTTTTTGTAACAATATAAATGTTTAAATATATAAAGTGGATTAATTCAGCGACAAGATATAGTTAACCTAAAGATACAATGTTAGCTTATATATGATCTATTGATCCATTGATAATCATTTTTTAAATTGTTTTTAAAAACTTTGCGCCAATATGCATTAAATATGAGTTTTTTTTGTAACTGTTTTATAAAACTTTTTGGTTTCTTGCAACTACATATATTATATTTTTATGTGATTATTATGCTTTTATTTTCATTTATTACTACATATATATTCATAAATACATAATTGTGCACAGTATAATTCAAAAATTCTGCTTCAGAAGTAGTTTTACTTATACGTAAGCGTGATGACATAAAGCTTACGTATAGACAAAACCACTTCGGAATCAGAGTTGTCATATTTATACATCATCATTGATTTTGTTGCGCTTTAACAAAAAACTTTAACCGACGGACTGAGCTCGAAATTATTTATATTTTCTTTTGTAAATTACCATTATCGATTATAAAATATTTTTGCTATAAAAAATGTTTGTCATGCACAAAACAGATGTTTCATCAATCAATATAAAATAAATTATTACTAAAAATGTTTTTTTTTTGTCATACAAACCACTCTTAGTTTATTTTCATGTTCTACAGCTCCTTCTTAGTTTTTAACTCAAAACTAGAGAATCCGTCCGAAAATACAACAACGACATACAAAAATTTGATTTTTAAATAAAACAAAAAGTAAAGAGACAAGACTATTAAAAATGTAATAAGGAAAAAAAGAGATGCAAATCAAAAATATTTTTTTCTGCCATTGTAATATGGGCGTGGCGTGTACAGTTGTAGTTAAATTTTGTAAATTAATTTTACTACAGTGTTTTTTGTTGTACACCGAATATATTTTGTTATTAATTTTTGTACGGATCCGAAAAAGTGTCCGTCGGCCGAAAAATATTTTGAAATTGTTATATATTTAGCAAAATTGGTTATGTGTGCGTTTATTTATACAACCTAAAAGTTTTTGGTTATCTTAATATTCAACCCTAAAATGTACATATACGTAATCGATAAAAATTTTTTTCGGAAAAGGAAATCAATTTACCATTTTCTAAATATCGTAAAAAAACTAATTTTCTTCTATGTTTTTTTTTTGGTTATAAATGCATCGATTTTTCGATAAACAGAAAAGTTGTTCGTTCAGCAGACTTTTCGTTGGTTTTAAATTCGATTCTATTGTTTTCCAGAATTCGGGTTTTCAATTTTTAGAAATTGTGCGCCAACTGATTTTTTTATGGATTTTAATTTATGTAAAAGTTTCATACTGAGTGAGATAGATAAAATTTATGTATACATAGAATATATATATATATATATATATATATATATATATATATATATATATATATATATATATATATATATATATATATATATATATATATTCATATATAAAAATATATGTATGTATATATTAAGTATATATAGATGCAAATACATAACATTAAATGAAATTGCCACAATTATTTTTATCTTTGAGCTTCCTGGTTTCGTAGTACGAAATAAAATTCGAATCAATTTTATTGATAAAACTTTGAATATATGCTATATTTATTTATATATTTATATATATATATGTATATATATATATATATATATATATATATATATATATATATATATATATATATATATATATATATATATATATATATAAGTATATATATGTGTGTATATATATATATATATATATATATATATATATATATATATATATATATATATATATATATATATATATATATATATATATATATATATATATATATATATATATATATATATATATATGTTTTTTTTATGTATTGATGTATATTCATATATATGGAAACCATAGATTGCACGCTTAAGACGATAATAATAAATTATAAATCTAAAAATAATTTATATCTTCTATATTGTCTAAATGTAACCGTTAAATTTTCTTAACTTATATTATTTATTATTGTTTTCAAATTTCAGGCATCATTTACATATTTGTGTCGGAAAAATTATGTAATTGATTAGGTGCGTTATATTGAAAATAACGCGGCCATTTAGTCAGCTGTTAAACTCATCTTATTCTATAAAACAAGTTATATTTTGCTCTCGTGTGTCTGTATAACTAATATGGGTATAGGTTTATGTTTTATATATAAACATACCCTCGACAATATGAACAAACAAAGTATTTTTGGCGAGAATATTGTTATTCCCCAAACTCGTTTATATTTTATCAAATACCTATATTCCATTTGGCTTTGATTTCCCTGAAGGGTGTTTAGTTCAAAAATAATTTGGAATTATACGGATTTAATAAAATATATATGTATGGTATATAACAGAGTTTTTCTTATTTCCTCTCGGATATAAAATATTTATACCTGTGAGAAACGGAATGGAATTAAATTATATTTTGATTGCATATATATGTAGTTAGAGTGTACCTGAGCAATTGATATTTTCCAAAATAAATAATTTAGTTGGCATATAAAAAATGAGCCATCTATTTATTTGTTTTTAAAACAAATGCTCTGTCAACATTTTTACTAAGACAACGCTTGAAAATTTCAAAGGTCCTTAATCTGATTTTTCACGGTCCGAAATAATCATGAAAAGCGTTTTGAAGTATTTCAAAAATAATTTCTGCGTGTAATCAAAACCGTGCGCATTGTAAAAAGAAATATGGGTCGTGAAAGAGTGGTAAAACTGCTGTAAATTGGCGTAAAAAGTTCGTGAAAAAGACATGCTATTATGGATAACACAAGTGCACTTGGCGGTCAACGAGCTCGGATAGTGTATACACGCCTGAAAATATTGCGGCTATGATCCATGGTGTAGGATAGAAAATTAATCGACCTCAACTCGACCCCTACAGCAACTGATCTTTATATTCGCATTAGCCTGAGGAGAATACTGTACCAATATTTCAAATTTTTTGCCTATATAAGGCAACGTCAACGGTTACCGTTAAACAGAGGCATGCTATAACCAACTTTTTATGGTTTCAAATCAATGCTTTGAATGTATAGATGTCCTTGGGTTTTTAGAAGGTGGCGCCACATGGTTATAATTGGCGACCAAGTTTATCAAAGGCGGTTTAAGGTATAATATAATTTAAGTTGTAAAATCAGTTAGAACTCGTCCGTATGCTATTTACTTTTAGAAACCATTATCCAAAATATGACAAATGTGGTCAGAGGTACTTATAAATGTGCATACTTTCAAAAATAGATACTGAGTTAATAATCAAGAACATGCGTTGAAATATTGGCAAGTGGAAGATGCCTTCTCTTTACAAAATCATTTGATGGACATTTAAATATTAACCATTAAAATGGGTTGTTTGAAACTTGTTGCTTTTTAAGAAACCCGATGGCCAAAAAGTAGAGGCTTTGTGTCCTAAAACTATACGTTGCTTTATACAGAGTAGAGATAATCTTGGCATTCTTGATGATGGATTTCGACTTAGACCTTGGTCGAGAAAAGCTAATTTGGGTTTGAAAGCAGTTGATAGCCAGCTCAAAGTAAAAAAAAATAGAATTGTGGTTGGTGAATTTATGATGGACCTAGCAAAAATTAGATGGACTTATATGAAATAAAGTTCTGAATACAACCACTCCAAATTAGTAACCTTGATAATATGGAAAAGATGATATACCTTGCGATAGTCTACATGATCCCTTATATATAAGAGGATCAAATTTAAATTAACCCTGTGTTAATCTCTAAAAAATGCTTTCGGGTCATTTAAGATCTAAGACCGATAGGTCATATGGCTTTTCCATAGGAAGCTAATGATTACTAGCTGGTCCCCGCAAAACCGCGGAAGCAGATTTCGTACAAGTCATTAATCATGCAGGAAAATGAACCGTTTGTTTCGAATGTGACGGTCGGATAAACAAAGATGATAACCAAATATCAAAATCTAGTGAGCAGTCGCATTATGGAAACCAATTACGGTTTTCATGATATGAAAGCTCTATGAATTGAAATGTTCATTTGTAAGTGCTGCTTAAGCAATTCTAGTTTTGGTGAAAATTAAACCCTAAAATAATAAGTTTAATTATAGGAATTCAAAAAATAAGCTTAACCTATGAACCTAATACTGGCCTAGTGATAGAAGATAGATTCTAGACTTCAAAGATTTCTGCGTCACCGAAAGAATCGCAAGTAATTACATTAAAGCGAAGCCATGTTTATACTTATCATTGGACCTCGCCTGTTTTAATCACTATGGCTACAAACATAAGGAACATGCAGAACCAACCGATGTTAAGCAACAAAATAACAGACTGGAACCAATTCAGATGTAAGGTAACAGAGAATCTAAATACAAAAATCATTAAAGACGGAGTGTGATATAGATCAAGCAGCGGAACATCTCAATGAGTGTATTCAGTCGGCAGCTTTTAAGTCTACACCAGTAAAAAATGAGAATGAAAAGAATGGAGAACGTTCAAATCTTGTCAAGAAAATGATTAAGGACAAAAGAAAATTAAGAATGCAACAATATAGCAATGGCAACAATATAGAATAACAGAAGATAAATGCAAGTTAAACAAGGCGGTCAAACAGTTAAAGAAACTGCTGCTCAATGAAAGAAATCAGTCAATTCAAGAATATTTGTCGCGACTCTCACCAACAGAAAACACGGATTATTCACTGTTGAAAGCGACTAAGAAAAAAAAACAGCCACAACACTATATTCCGGCAATACGTAAAAGTAACGGTCAGTGAGAGAGAAAGAATGAAGAAAAGGCTGATGTTTTTGCAGACCATTTCGAAAGAGTGTTTCGACCATACCCACCAGAAACTAGGGACGAAAAGAACAAACACATTCAAATGCATTTGAAATTGCACTTGCAAATGAATATAACCTCGAAGTTTTCTATCTTTGAGGTAAAAACTGTAATACAGAGAGAGCTAAATCCTAAGAAGGCGCAAGGATATGATCTTATCACAGGAAAGTTTTTGCAAGAGCTATCAAGTAAGGGTATTCGATTTTTTATCTACTTATTCAACGCAGTACTTGGAACTAGAAACTTCCCAATACAATGGAAGGTTTCACAAATAATATTGATACCAAAATAAGACAAGCCCCCAGAATAAATAACGTCGTACAGACCTATAAGCTTAATTATTTATAGAACTATTACTTAAGCGCCTAAAGTTTTTATTGCTGGAAAAAAAGCTGATTCTGGACCATCAGTTTGGATTTAAGCCAGAGCACTCCACAATAGAACAAGTATACATATAATAGTTCAAGTAATTCAAGGAGCTCTAGAAGAAAAAGATATTGTTCTTCTATATTCATGAACATAGCGGAAGCTTCTGATAAGGTGTGGCATGTGGGATTACAATACAAAATAAAGCAATACTTACCTCATGACAAAAAATTGACCTAAGTAGATAGATTGTAAAAGAAATAAAAAGCAAAAAATAAAAATAAAAATTATAGGAATGCTGTATTTCTGTCGAGCAACTGGCTAAAGCCTATATATAAAAACAGGAATACGTTTTGATCACTCAGCATATGTTAAAAATACAACAACTCGGTATATTGAGCGCAGTTTACTTAACATCTTTGGCGGAACCTTTCTAAATATTAAAAAAGAATTCGCGTGATTTTTATCATGTATTCATTTACTAATCAGATAAAAATTCCTGTTGTCGTCCATGAAGTAAAAAGAGGGCTTTCGATTATCAGCCACGGAAGTAGTGGTCACCGACATGGGTTTCTTCAAGAAAAGAATGTCTTGTGTTGAAAAGAGGCTCATGGTAGCATTTCAGCAAATTACAAATTTGAATTGTGTTTATGCCTCGTCGGCGAATATTTATTTAATAATTTAAATTCTTCAATCTCTAAAAGAGAATTCTTATACCTATAATAGTTCCGGATTCTTTCTCGAACCGTAACCACTTAACATCTGCCCATTTAAATTTTCCCCCATCGCTATTGAATTTTTGCCACATGCAGTTTGTTTTCAGTACCGATGAAAAATCGAACAAGTCTTTTTGTTGCATTTCAATAATTTCAAAAGTTTTAGTGGAACTCACTGTTCAAACGAATTGATATACTACTCTATAGGGTGATGTATTTGAACATTCGTATTTTTATTTTTTCTCTCAATTATAGAGTGGTCTACGTTATACTCGCTATAAAAAATTAAATGTTCTACATTTGATGGCTCTTTCCATTTTTGATACAGCAACTATTTTAGGTCGAATTATATATACTTTAATGTACAAGCTAAATACAATGCAACTACAATGCAAAGAATAGTAATTATAGTTTTTAAAGAACTTAAAGGTTCAAAACTGATTGTAAGTATTTTTTAGAAGACCGTTGACGAATGTATAATGATTCTCGTATGCGGGATATCTGTTTATGTGCGCATTTACCTCATTAAGTTTTTCTTCGGATAACCTATTTGTTATGATCTTTTTTCCACGGTGACCCATGATTTCTTCCCCCAATGACAATAGTTTTATTTAGCTTTAGTTTTTAGAAAGCTATCTGTTTCACCCAAAGTTTGCTTGAAACATTTTTGTCAAACTTTAACATGTTTTTTGTTTACTAATAAACTATAGAATGAGTGAGTTCTGTTTCATGCGGTGCAGCAATTGTTATGAGATCAATTCAATTCTCTTTAATTCTTATGAGATCAGCCACAAACAATGCTTTTAAATTATACGACGTTAGTTTTGAATATTTTTCAAATATTTTTATCTGTTGATCTAATGGTAGCTTTTCCCGAAATCGCATTCTGTGTAGTTCCTTAACTGAATACATTATCTAGATTTGGTTTTGATAGTTTTGGAATTTAATGAGTGATTATTGATCGATAAAGGCAAACTATCAATATTTTGGAAACCAGAGGAACCTCTAGGACCTGTAAAAGTTTCAACATATAATTTGTTAGCTTCAATTGCCGCTGCCATGCTAACTAAATTCGGGTGATCATCATTATCAGAAGATGTTTTACCACGGTTTTCTGGTTGGTAGTCCGGATCTTCGTCATACTGTCATCACGTACATCGGAGTTAGAATTACACGGCAAATCCAAATTATTTGTTGCAAATGGTAATTCATTATTTTAAAACTTCTAAATGCATTTTTGCACAATTCCCTAATTTGCTAAACACTTAATCACTAGCAAATATCTAGCACAGCTTATGTAAAACTTAACCGAACTTAACTTACAAATCAGATAATTTTTCTAAAGATATCTAAAACAGTGAGTTAACTAGTTTAGCCTATGTTAAATTGTTTTTAATTAACAGACAAGTAGAATAACCACTTAAAATCAATTAACACGTATTTTTGAGAAACGTAAACTTAAAAGAAACTTAAATAATTTAGGTAAACCCACTTGCGGTATAATAACTAAAAAATCACAGGAAAAAATTGATTAAAATTACATAACTGTTTAAATCTTAAACAGTAACTTAAATTAATTTAACTTATATTTTATGCAACATGATCTTTTGAAAGAATCGCCTGAGTGATTTTAGATCATTTTACGTTATTAGGATTTTTCTCACACTCTTTTTCAATTAGCAAAGAAAAAATAGCTTAAATGTTTTTCAAACTAAAATATTTTGATTTATGTTTTTGGTATATCAAGTTTATGCACTTAAGCGATTCTTTCAAATGTATTTTTTAATATAAGATACTTTAGCATTATGGTATTTTGGTTTTAATTTCGTCATTTTTCAACTGATTTTAGTGAAGATTAGATAGGTCTCTTTCGAAAAAAATATGTATATATATATATATATATACATATATATAAAGAGACAAAACGATGTCTACTGTCAATTAATTGAATCAGACCGTTCGGTCAACATTCTCGATATTTAAATGTCCAAATATGCTCTTTACAAACCAAAAGAATAGCAAAGCCCAGTCATTCTTGTAAAAAAATCCGCTACAAAAATAGGAACTGTCACATTATTTGCATTGAGTTATTGAAATGAATTAACTAGTTGAATTGGTACGATTAATGGCACAATTAAAAACTTACAAAAAATCTAGTAAATGTATAATGGTAAGCTCATTGAAATTTTGGTTCGATAATTTTATTTTAGAATATATTAATCAACTTAAACAAACATTTTGCAAATTGCGGTAAAAGCGTAATGGTTAACCCTATATATTAAAATTGACAAATATTTACGTGTAATTTTTAAAAATTCATGATGGTTGGGCATTAAAACTGTGAAATGGTGTGTAGGAATCACTTCGACGATAAATTTTAACCATATTCAAGACAAACATCAGAGGTAGATATTTACTCCACCTGTAAAATTGATGAACAAGAAATAAGAGCTAAATTGGGAAATCAATAATATCTCGAACGTTTAAAAGGCTCCGCGGTATCAACCAACAATGAATCAAGTAGTTAAAGTCTTACCAAAACAATTATAATTATATATATGTATATACGTGTCTCAAAGTTCATCAAGAAGTAGCAAATCAAACCTAAAATTACATTTATTAAAACCTCAACTATATCTCATATATGTTAGAATACCGTTAAAACTTAACAATAAATTTCAATCAAATTAATATCGACAACACAAACTATTCAACATACAGTATATAGATCGACCAATAGACATTTGTTTATTATGTAAATAATCTGGGTTACCTTTATTTAAGATATTATGTAAATCACTTAAGATGTTCATCGGTAAACATTGTATAATTTTACTAACCAATAAATTATTTACAAAAACCTTTAAGGTGAACCTAGTTCCACACCTATAATAAAAACTCTTCTTATACCATAGCTAATTTTAACATCTCATTAAAGCTTTAAGTATATATCGTTTTTACCATTTTATAAATTAATAAATGTATAATCGACTTGTTAATTAAATAATTTGTTGCAACAAAGTGTATTAATTAATTTATGACTTCGTATATGTAAAAGTTTATGTACTATTATTTACAAAAAAAAAATGGAAATGATATTCTTTGTTTATTTATTATTAAAATTATTATTTTTATGATAATTTTTTATCTCTCTTAGTTGCTTTAAGTTTTTTTTTTTGTGTAAATTAATTATAATTGAATGAGTTATTATGCGGATCAGCGATTATCTTGGCATGATTACTCGCTGTTTGCAAATGTACATGTTTTCAGAATTCCAATTGGGTTTTAAATGGATCGTTATCTTAATTTAATCGGTCTTATGTTTTTTGTGCGTTCATTGGTTTGTAGATATATACACAAATGGGATTAGTTAGACATTTTTAATCTATTTTTATAATGTAAATAAAAACATAAAAGTTATGAAGTTTACCATCGTGAAAAATAAAAATGAAAAATTGGGTGAAAAGAGAAACAAACATTTTTTGTCACACAATTTTTTTACACTCAATATCGGCCAGAAAATGAGCTGTTAATTATGTATCTTAAAATAGAAAGATAAAGGAAGGGTTCTATATGTATACACTCTTAAAAATTTAGCGACGATTTTTGATGTAAACCTTAGACTGAAGCATATACGATGCAATCGTGTATCACTTTTTAATACAAAGCATGGATCGAAACTATTTACTCTGTAATTGCATTTAAAATAAGTTGATCATTTGTATCGAAATCGAACTTTGATATAATTTACTTTGTTTCTTTAAAAAAAGCTTTGAATTTAAATCAAAACCAAAAATAACCAATCAAATATATTATTACATAATTTTTAGAAAATCGAATTCCTACATTTAGAGTGCTTGAAAGTTTTTATTTTTCAAAGTTGGGTTATGTTAGATACTTGGTTGTTTTTTTATAAATTAAAAGTTTTACCAAACACTGTTTTGACAATGGCGGGAAGGTATAATAGAACTATGTAAACACATAAATGCATCTCTTTTTTATATAAAACATTTAATATGATCTTTTACATGACCATTCATGTGTACATTCTATACATAGCCAAGGCTAAATTATGTTGGTAGTTGGTATTTGAATATTTTATTCGAAGTGATGTACCTTCTATGCAGAGTTAAGTATTTGCAAAACCTTGTAAAGACTCCATTTTATTTTGCAACAGTTCTATTTTAACGCGATTAGGTTTAGCCAATTCTGTGATGGTACAACTATTCTCTTCAAGTAAGGTCGCTTTATCGGATGTTATAGATAAAGAAAAAACTTCGAAAATTTTAAATTTAAATTTTATCGAAATTAATAACAATTACAACAAAAACTTTCAAATATTACGACCAACTTTGACATAGTTTAAAAAAATCACTAGATCCTGTTATAAGCCGAATAGATCTAAGTTCTTTTATTTTGAATGATAGAGTTTTATAGCTTTTTAGTTGATCTAGAATTTAGTAATGTTCTGATTCTTGTAATTTATGAAAATCAAAAAAGTGTAATATAATTGGTCGTGTGTAAAACTATTCGTTTACATTATCAAGTGCCGTCATCCAAAAAAGATGACAAGAATCAATTAACGGGAAAAGATCCTGCGTGCATCTTGTCCGAACTGATCGGTCTAGTTTTATTGAGTTTAAGTGTAGTAGCATTCAAAATACAGGTGGCGGCTTAAAAAACAAGAAAATAAAATTTATTTACTTTCACGTCACTTCATTCAAATTATACACTACCCCCTCCAATTTTTTGGCACTTGCCGATGATGAAAAAGATGATAAAAATAGAAAAGTTTCTATTTTTCAAAAAGATGATGGTAGGCGATGATAAAAAAAAAGATAATCGTTTTTTATGTTTACACTATATCTGACAAAATCAAATCATTTTTTTCGTATTATTCAAAAAAGATCATAATGTAAAGGAAGTTTTAGTTATTATTATTAATAACTTATTAGCTAATAGTTAATTATATAAAATAATTTTATGAAGTTTTAACTTTTTAAGTTAGTGGGTTAAAATATTTATAATGTGCAAAAATTGAAATATAGGATGGAATCGAAAAGTGAGCTTATCACTAAAACTTCTATAAAAAAACATGTTTTTATATATATAATATACAAACACGGTGTTGTTTATGAATATGAAGATTTTGTTGCATCAGGTAAGTATGTATAATTATTTTCATTATAAAAAAGTGTTTTTCCTCCTCAGAGAAAAACATGATAACCGTAAAATAGCTCAATTTTACAAAATACTGGAAAGACCATCAGCAACTTTATTATTTAGTTGACGAATATTTAGGTATTTATGATGAATTGTATTGTAGTTTCATGCTCGTAAAATAGAAAAGTGAACCGGAGTGTGTAAAATATGAAAGCTTAACATAATAAAAGCTTCTCACTAACATATTTTCACAACTAAGTATTATGTAATAAAATAATTGATAAAAATATATGTGCATAATTTTTGACTAAGGGTCTGTCCCAAACACCAACTTATTTCAGACTTATTGACTTATTTGATGCCAACTTGAATAAGTCGACCAACCCGCCCCAATTGATTTTGCTGACTTATTTTGACAGCTTTATTAAATACCAATTTTTTACAATCTTTTAAAATTAACACATAAATTGATTAAAATGGATAACCAACGAACATTTTTATTATTAATTATATTATATTGATACGAAATAAGTATTTTATACGACATTTACATTCTATCAAATAAGTTTTTTTGAAACAAAGAGACGGAAAATAAGTCACCTCGCTAGCAGGCTTATTCAAATAAGTCTGACTAATTAAATATGTCGGTGATTGGGATAGACCCTAAGTAATTTTTAACGATATCAATTTAATGTAAATGAATCTACGACAAATTTTAAAAATATTTGTTGAAATATAGAAATTACAAAGGATTTTATTAACAACTTTTTGCTTATTATCTAAAATAGTTCACGTCTTTTACTTTAACCATACACATTTCGTTGAACATTTTGAAGCTTCATTTGGGAATTGAATCACTGAAATTTCTCACTAATTTCATTGATTATTCTCTAAATTATTTCTACTGTAATTTACATTATAAATTGCTTATTTCAATGTAAATAATATCGAAATTTATTTAAAGCAATTTAGATGCTCAGGTTTTATTATGAAACAAATTAAATTGAAATCATCTTTGATACAAAACCGGTTTTGCAATTCTTTTTTTGATGCGAGCAGTAGTATCCAAATCATTTTGGGCACAATTTACATTATATCGTGTGTTTCAGTGTAAATAACATCGATTATTTTTTGGAACAAGTTTAAGTCCCACCTTACAAATTATGTTTGAAGCAATCATATGTTGGACGTATATGCAATGCTATAATAAAATCGTATAAACAATTAAAAAATTTAAGTATGTAAATATCACATTTCTCCCATAAATGGTTACTTTATAAATACAACAAATAGAATATCTAATATTTTTTATTCCATGCCATCAGTGTTAAATTCAATTTTAATTTATAAAAAAAAAATTCCCAAAAATATCCAGTTTCTGTAATTTCAGGAATCACTCTTATGTTCCCTTCTCAACATTGATATGAACACACGAGCAGTGAACACCGTCTACCAGTTCCAGCAAACCTGATTCTGAAAATAAACATTCAGTGCACGCATACCAGTGCATGTAGTTATCCTCCAATATTTATTTATTTAGAATAAATAACCTATGTATAAACTACATTAAAATTATACAATTGGCAAAGAAACCGACTAAAAGCTAATTATATAATATTAAAATCAGTTATACGAGAAAAATAATTTATATGATACATTCTTAAATGAACTTCTTGAAATGCTGAAATCAAAGACTTGGTACGTATGTTCAAAACTGTGTTCTTGTGTTCTAAAACGCCGCTTTTGGTTTGTATTGAAATCATCTTATAAAATCCATCACATTGTCGTAAACAACACTCCAGAGTGAATAGGAAGAAGAATCAAATATATTTAAGGAAACTGCAATTTGTTGAAAAGATATGATTGTAACCACCTGATCAAGATAAACTTACATTTTAAATGGTTTAACTTAGTGAAAAGAATTGGGTGATCGATTTTATCAAAATCTATAGCAGAATAGGTGTAAAAAACATCAAGCTGTAGTTTGGAGTTAGTGTTGTTAAAAAAATTACCAAAGAATGAGACTAATTTTGTAACTGTCGAACTACCAGTAAAGAAACTGGATTGCTCATGGGAAATATAAAATTTAATACATAATTTAAGGGCATTTACTTATGTACCATAGATTCCAAAAGTTTAGGTACAAGGAATAAAATATGGCTTTACCATGGTAATTAGATAATTCGATACTCTTTCAGTATATATATATATGAAAGTTCCTGAAACAACGGGTGGAAATCAATCATAGCCGGCACCCGTAGTAATATCCAGTTGCAATAAGCAGACGTGTACTTCATTTACAGTAAAATTAATATTTATGATTAAAATCCGTTTTACTCGTACTATAGTGCTTCCTAGACTGACGCAAAAATGTTAGCAAATAAATCACTTATGACAGATGAGGAATTGGCAACAAAATGCCGGTAACCCATTGATTATAAAGGAACTACTTCAGGTTTTTAAATTACTTGCAGGCACAGCAAAAGCTGAATAATATTCGGCACCATGTATTCTGTATAATGAATGGAGCTTATTACTATACGTTTCTCAATGTACCAAATAACTATTGTACCATGATTTACCAAAGCCTAGTTTGAATTTAGCCAACTTAGCCATTTGGGCAGCGTATTCAATGATAAAACAACATCGTTTAGATCGCATCTCTATACCAGATCGCATTAATGCGTACTATAGATGCATCACATTAGGATCCATAAAACTGATGAACTGATAAATATCATAGTCAATAGTTGACCAGTAATGAACTTAAGCTCTGAAGATTACAATAGATATATGTTGGTAATTTTAACACGAAATGCTATTATCAAAAGCAGGATGACGAGCAAGTAATTTTCTAGTAATAGCATCCCTTACCACGATTAGTACACCTCCGTCTTTAAGACTGATGTCGAAGTCATATTAATCCTTTCTATAAATGACAAAATCAGATTTAGGTTTCAACTATTTCGAAACGTGGCATATCATCAAACTTACAGAACCAAAGTATATACATATAACGACGAGATGTGCGGGTCGTTATTTCATTAATAGGTCAGTTTCGATCTGATAAAGAATATGCAATATTGTTTACCAGTTTTGGCAAAAAACTTAGTGATTGCAAAAAGTTCTTAAAATATATTTAAGATATAGGACATAATACGAAAGTTATGGCTTGTAATATTCTGAGATTTCGCTATGTTAAAGAGAGTGCGTGAATGTGCACAAAGAGAGTGAAATAAAACTTTCTAGAAAAAAACTATTTTTATATATCCTCGGCTATATCGTCGTATTGTTTTTAAATAGTAAATCTATTTAAAAACTATAGGACGCTATAGCCGATATAGCCAATCAAAATTACATATTTTTGGATACAGAAATTTGCGAGAAAAACAAAGGAAAGGTAAAATACTACCAATCCAAGTTATTTGAAAACTAATTTGAAATCAATGTATATTATGGCTATCAAACGAATCTATAGATTTTTAGCAACTGTTTAAATACACAAAATTTAAACATTTAATTACCATATTCAAAATTTTACGAGTACATGTCCACGTACTCGTATAATATGGTAATTTAATTACCATATTCAAAATTATACGAGTACATGTCCACGTTACGTTTTGTTACGTTTTGGTGGCATCATCTTTTTTTGTAATATTCATATTTACAAACCTAAAACTAATATCTTTATATAGTGTATTTATTGAACTGTATATTAGTGGCATTTTATTTACACTAGAATTACACTAATAATACCATAAATCCATAACTCCAATTGGGAATTCACCAAATTCAAATGATTTGTTGTTATTGATATCCAATGACAATTTTTAGTTTCAGTGTTTGTTCCTAGATGTCTCATAATTAATTATTTTTGTTTTAAATGTTGTCAACTTGCCAATTTATTTTTGACATTACCATATACAACTGTCTTTACCGAGCAATTGGCGCAGTGGTTAAAGCTGCGGTATTTGGGGCGGGAGGTACCGGGTTCGAATCCCAACGGGGGAGGGTTGCAAAAGGGTTTTTTATCACCTGATTTAGATCGGTGATGACGATGAACACAACTATGACCCCCTGTTGGAGTGCAGAATTCATGGGCCGAACCATCGTCCATGTCAGTGCAGGCTTGCTGGAGCAATGCAATGTGCAGATGGATTTAAAATCGAACCTGTATTCGTGCGTCCTCAATTTGGCTGGTGGCGGCGTAAGGTAGGACGTTAAAAATTAACTGCGAAAGAGTTGGGAGAGCTTTGGCCCCAGAACAGATTGCAGAGTTCAGAAACAAAAAAAAAAAAAAAAAAAAAAACTCTATGACATTACTATAAAAATTGTTTTTTTACGTTAAATATTCGTTCTTTGAATAGAAATATAATTATCATAATAATAAAATATAAAATAACATTAAAATTATTTTAAACACTTCTATTTTTTTCATTTAAAATTGTATTTTTGAGTTTGATTTAAAAATAATTTAAAATACATTACTATAACCTTTCAAAACAAAACTCGATTGGTGGTTTCTTTTGACCAGGAATTGAGTTCCAATTTCAAATTCAATTCCATGGTAAATGAAATACCACTATTGGCTCTATTATTTACAAAGCACGTCCGCCGTTAAAGTTCTAAATAAAAATTTCAATCTTTATAATCTTAGTTTTTTATTATACGATATTCTAGTTAAATTATTTTTTGTTGATCTCATAAGGATACGGTAAATGAAGCATTCAATGCCATTTTTTTACAATGTTTTCAGATGCCTTTGAAACTATTTCATTATGATATTGAAACAATAAAATTTAATGGTGTACTAATGAAATTTGGTTCATGATTAAAAATTATCAGACCAGAAATATAGTTATCTCTATCAGGATGGATAAAACAAAATTGATTGAATTATAATAATTGCGTGCGCTTAATAAATAAATAAATAAATAAACAAATATAATTGGTGTATTATGCATACAGTAATAATATTGTTTTAGTAAATAAACTGTTTAAATTCTACATTTGGTGACCCTGCTGACTGTTTTTACGGTTAATAATGGTAAACCACGTGGTTTACATTAGCATTTAACGCACAGCCTATATTATGCTATATATTATATGCTTACCAAAATAGACACCATGTCTAATGATGACGATACCAAATACCATAAAGAGTGTGTATAATATCACGGCCACTGGCATTCATCTACCAGAGTTCTGGTTATGACTAATCCAGAATGACGGTTTTAGACGATCAAGATATTGTTTGATGTAAACAATGTCACGAGCGATCAACAAAAGTTGGCATAAGCAATCAGTTGTCTATCGCCCCAACATGCAGTGTTGATCGACGACATCTTGTGGGAATCTCTTACAATCGATAGGTACACGTCCCTAATGAACGTCCTATAATTGAGCGAAAAAGACTCTCATATACAGGAAACTGGAAGCTTTGTTGAATAAAACGTAAATGGGCAATCAGCAGCCATTTTAAGTTTTTGACGTATTAAAATACTGGCCCTGACCGATTTAAAGAGCCTTTTCTAGCTCAACTGTGCATATGAAAACTACCGGAATTAATTCCGAAAGCTTTGATCACACAGTATAGGATAAGGAGGCAAATGCATATCCAAATATAGCTGACCGGCTATACGAGGCAATTCTATCCCCCCACGTACTGGGTGCTCTGCAAATAGGCATCTTGGACATACTCCTATGTCCTATGTCCTGTAATTGAAAAGATTCAATTCCAAACTAGATAGATTTGAACTTCGAGTATCTAGCCCAGCGACTTACTGGCGAACCTGATTTTGAACACGATCTCATGTGCTCCTTCTACTAAAGAAGGACAGCAGAGTCGAAACAATGCCAAATCCGCCAGCATCCACGAAAGCAAATTGCTGCAAGAGATTTGGTCTAAGACAAATTTACCCTTGCGAAAGTAAATCGTCCTTTCATTGTTGCAACAACCAATAATAATAAAAATAGGAAGCCATTTAGAATTCTTGTCGAAACTTTTGAATGTTGACAAAAGATATAACGCATTCGATAAAGAGCTATACTACTACCTATCTACCAAGCGAACAAACATTTTCGATACTATGTTAAAGATCGAGATTTGACAGTCTACATCGATTAGAAATCTGCGCCAAACTTTGCGAAATGTTGCCTATCCTGCCTAAAATGGAATGTGTTAAGACACACGCTTAAGGCTTAAATAAGCGCATTACAGCGTCCCACACCGGGTATAGTTTTGAACATATCTATATATTTAGATATCGTGGGAGCACTTCTACCTTCTAATAGATATACACTTTGGATGAAGGTACACAGTTTATATCCAAACTGTTTGGTGGTCTTGAATGGTAACGTTGTTAAAGAACTACTTCATCCACTTTGTACAATTCTCAGCTAAAATTGGTCTCAAAATTAATGAGGACCAAGCCAAATATGTATATGATCACTGATTTTAGAAACATAAGACATAAGGAATATTAGTAGTGGTAACAGGTCAGCAATGGCCTGAAAAAACCGATTGTTATTATTTTGGTTGTCTAACTAAGCTTTGAAGTTTCAACCGGATCCAATCCACCTCGTACTACTTTCAATTAAACGGTATGGTTGAGCATTTTTCTCGCCAGTGGAAAACATCCCTAAAAACTCGATGCAACACTGCGTTTTAGAGCTTCAAAGTACTCATAGTATTACTAGGTATATTCGAGCTACAGTAATAGAGGATTTAAAATGCTCCCCAGCTGACCTTGTTCATATGGACAACTCTTTTACCATTACAACAACTTGATCAAATATGAAAAACTCAATGTCAAAAAAAAAAAAAAAACTCGTGTACCTAAAATCACCAACGGCACTAGTGAGTTCATGTTTGTTAGACTGGATAAGGTACGCCCAAGTTTGACACCACCATACGATGATCCATACAAAGTCATTAGACTCTCACGAAAACATTTCGTACTTGACATTAAAAAAAAGCTTCAATCTGTTAGCACTGATATAGGTTAAAATCGGCATTCAGGATTTTTTTTTGGCTCAGAAAACTTTTTATACAAGAAAAATCTAAACAGTCTGACGACTTGAAACTTTTACATTATATAAATCATATATATATATTGAATCGTATATATCAGGTTTTGCAACCTTTAATCCTTATCTAGAGTAAATATTATAGCGATTTAATTCAAAACAATATCAAATCGATTATAACATCAGTGGTTTAACAACATTGTTGACAAAAATCACCTCACACTTGGACAAATTTAATTTTAAATCTTGTCAAATATCTGTGGTACTACTCAATATTTATTATACAACATTTTGTTATCTATTTAAATAATAAATAAATAATAAATGAATGGTCTAAAATTTATTTTAAGCATACAGTGCACTTTTAATCAATAAATATTCTGTTGAGTTGAGTATTAGTTATTCAACGGATTTGTATAAGATTTTAACTAAGCTTGTTTAACATAAATATGTATAACAAAACCTCTTTGTTCGATATCACATAGTCTGAAGTACATAGATCCATAAACACCTCTTTTATATGCGATATTTTGAAGACACCTATAACAATCACACGACTATAATGCTTTGTATAATTAAAAAGACTTAACTATCTAAAAATAATAGAAATAATCTATTACATCGATGTATAAAAAAATATCATAATCATAATTTATATTATATTACTCCATAAATTTAAATTTTTCATAAAACACCAAAATAAATAAAAATAACTAAACTCATCCAATTTTCAAACCAATTAGTGACATCTAGGTTTGATTCATGTAACTGTAATAATAATTCAATTTGATTAGTACTCCTCACTACACTCGCATTATTCGAATGTAAATGTATGCATATTTTACTCATACTAATAACAACGAAAAAAAAAAATGTACAGTACCACTACAATCATACTAAATTTTTATCAGTTGTTTTTATTTTTTATTTTTTTTTAGTTTCTTTTTGTTTTTTTTTTTCACCAAAATCATTCAGTTATCATGAATCAGCTGAACAGAGTAGAAATCTTACACCTAACATTGCGAGTGTAACAAGAAAATATGGGAAATAAAATTTTATTTTCGTAAAGTGTAGCTTCGTACAAGAAACGAAATTTTTAGGCAAGGGAAACGTAAATTTTTTATTTTTCTTTTCATATGTTTAATACCGTCACGTGGTTTTGAGTTAAATTTGTATATGACTTTCGATAGAATTTCACTCAATATTGTTCCATTCTGTATATAAGTATGTATTTGGATGTTAGTTTTGATTTTTTTGTTGTTGCTGCTCTTGTACGTTAACGTCGTCGCTGTCGTCGTCGACAGTATAACTAAACGTTCATATTATTTAAAAAGTCATAAAATTTACGAGCTTTTATGATTGTCGGATATTTTTTGTGGTTGTTGTTGTTGGGCTATGATTCTGATTTTTTAGATTTTGATTTAGATGTTGGTATTTGCATATGCGTTACAGTTCGTGAAAGGATTTAAATTAAAAAAAACGAAATAGAAGAAGACCATATACACAATTAAGTCTTTGTATGCGTATGGCCATTATTATAAAGGTTGTGAACCGTATTATTGGTTATGAAATGGAATTCGATAAGACACCTTTACCACTAACAATAAAAATAGAATATAATAACTAAACAATTTGAATATTTATATTGATATGTAGTTTGATGTAATAAATATGATGGCGCCACTTTATTTGAAATTTTCATTTACATGTTTCCATTATATACTCACATACGTATCGTGAATGGTGTCAATATTTCGATTTATTTTCAAAATGGTTATGTTGATAAAAATTTGTTTGGTCGTTTATCATATAATTTCATCGAAATATTTTCCAGTCTTCGTAAATACAATGTATATATACAATATTATTGATTTTAGGTGAACACGAATCATAATCAAAGATATTTCTATATTTCCGGTTGTTTTATATGGAACATTAAAAATGTTGGATATAGGTAGAATCGGAAGTAGACAAAAGATAAACTTAAAAGTCGGACGTAAATGAACATTGTTCATATGGCGGATGCGTTCCTGTCTGCCAAAATGGTGGTCAAATCGAATTTTGATGCATATTTATATATATATATATATATATATATATATATATATATATATATATATATATATATATATATATATATATATATATATATATATATTTATTATCTATTTTGCATGGCGCTGCTTTAAATAGATAAGTGTTGAATCAGTGTAACCTTTATAATCTGGAAAGTTCATCAATAATTCACCCAACTGTCTTAAAAAAATTTTAACACTGGTGTAGCAGAATTTCGATATCCCTAATATGTATTGGCGGTTAAGTTAAGAAAATAAAAATAAAAGAAATAAATGGAAAACTCGAAGAGGAATTAATAAATAAGTTTAAGAAGGTGATAAAATACTTTAACATCAAATCTACAATTTTGATCAGCAACAATGAAATTTTACAATAATAATGTGCAAATTATTGAATAGCAAAATTATGCGATAAGTTTTTACAAAAAAAAAAAAAAAAAAAAAAAAAAAATATCACAGATATTGATTGCGGTTTTGTGGATTTTGCAAAAACTTCAATGAGAGCTTATGTTTTCAGCGAAGATAATATTAAAAGCAGCAAAAGAAGCCAAATACACAAAAATAATAAATATACTGTTGAAAAAAATATTGGACAAACTGTGATACGGAAAAGTGAAAAAGCACCTATACTAAACATAAAAGTTCTTTACAATTTCAGTCAAAAAATTGTTAAGATATATAATTCCAAAAACTCTGATCTATGTTGGCATATTAAGGTGTGTATTGTTTGTGTTTGTAAATTGTTACTTACTAAAATTAAAACTAATAATGTATAGTGATTGTTGACATAAACCGAATTATTCTGGCATTAGATAATGGCACTGCAGCGACCATTGCTACACAAACACAAAAAAAAAACAATTATTCAGATATTTTGTGCAAATTCATATAATGCGCTAACGCTACATGTACACTGTATATAAATATATAAAGAGCATAAAATAGCATTTACACATAGCACTCGGTTGCCATGGCCTGATGAGATGACAATTTATTTTTAACTAAATTCCTCATCAGATCGAAATTGATCTTTGCTTTGCACACCATCTACATCTGAATAATTAAAATAACGACACAACATCCGCCGTCGTTATTAGCACTATACAAAGTATTTAGCACTACAAAGTATTTATACTCACTCATGTTGTCATTTAAGGCATTCAAATTTATTATTAATGGTCCTATACGAATGCTAAAAAGTAAGAGTAAAATAATCCATATTAATCACAGATTTATTAGATGTCCCAGAATATCACAGTTTAGCCACAGTTCCAATGCTGTTAATTTAACTTTCTATGATCAATTTTTAAATTATTTAAAAGGGAAATCATTGATTCCACATCGTTGTTTAGACCAATTAAAATCGTTTAAAAATCCCAAACATTTTTCAGGAACATTGCTACAAATGTTCAAAAGCACTGGGGCATGTAAATATATTTTAAAGAGATTTGTGGTATCTAACCATGTTATACATGATAAAAAAGGTTGTTTTTAACGATATAGTGATTTCAGAAGCGATCATCACTTATATTATTCTATCAGAACCTCACGAAGTTCCATGCCATACCAATTATGTACGTTTACTAAAAGAAATAAGTATATTTAATGTTAAATCCATTTGCAAAAATAAACTTGGCAGATATTACTGAAAATCTATAATAGCATGGCTTCTTATTTTTCTTTAAAAATTATGTTCTCTTTTACAGGCTCAATTTGGAGTTTCTAGGAAATAAAAGAACAGATAAAGCTCTTATTTATGTATTTATTTATTTGAATAAATGTTACATATACAATTAGAATTTAGAATTTAGAACTAAGAGGAAAAACACATATGGAAGCAATTTTAATAACATCAAAACAGACATTTGCTTCCATTAGTTATAAACACCTTTTAAATTTTTTGTCAAAACACCTCATTTTGAGCTTGTGCTCATTTATAATGAAAGGCGCTATACACGGCATGAAGTAATAATAATAATAAAATAACAAAAATAACAAGTAACATAAAAAATTTAAAAAAAACTGCGTATTGCCAATTAGCTACGCCACTCTAAAACTTTTGACTTAAATAATTTTGTCGACCTTAACTTTTTAATAACAAGTATAGAATTGAATTACATAGAGAGAAATCCCCTTAACGAAAGAGGATTTATTTAACGATCTATACACAAAGGCTGCTTAATTTTAAGAAGTTTGAAAATAAAAAGAAAAACGCGAATGTGAAAAAAGTAGATAAACTACATAGTGATGGTTGACATCCTAAAACAACATTAGAATACGGAGAAATTTGATCGAATTTTCTAATACCAAAAATAAACCTAGTAGAAGCATTGAAACATCTTTGGAGAATACTTATATTCTCCTGAAGTAATACAAACAAAACTACCTCACCATAAATTAATTGTAGGAGAAGATAAGACAAAACATTATTTTCTTAAATTGACTAGATCCGTAAACCATACCACTTTGTAAAAACAACTGAGCATGCCAAACACCCTTCTATACTAATATTAACTAAATGGTCACTTCGCAAGTAAGAGATTTAATAAAAACTAACCCTAAATTTTTAACAGTATTAAAAAACGGAATAAAAGAATCGCCAAGATAAATTTCAGTAACTGAGATTTACTCGCATTTAATCTAAGCCCATGATTCTAATTCATTAATGTACAAAGAAAACAATAAATGACCCAGCACTGAACCCTGAGGTACGCCGGAAGTAATTGGGAGGAAATCAGATAAGCTATCACCGAAATAAATTGCCTAAGAACGATTAGAAAGAAATTTGAAAACTATAATTTGGCCTTGAAAATGAGAGAAGAATCTATTTTATCTTTGAAAATTATTTATATGACCTAATTAATCTTACAACCCTGTTAAGCGCCTGCCAATAATCAAAGTGGGACTGGAAATTAGGATACTTTTTCCGCATAAACGATATTTGCTAACATTAACGCAAATACCATTAGATATTTCCATCAAAGTGGTGATTTTGGTTTTAGAGTAAACGTCCTAAATAGAATACAAGTCTCAAAAATGAAACAATGATGAACTAACACAGAAAAGATATTCTCTCAAGGAATCGAAGTACTAGCTAAATAAAGACAGGAATCTAAACTTTTAAACTTTAGCGGAGAACAATAACTAACATAACAAATTAAAGATCATAATGGGAGCCTACATCGAAGAATAACTGATTGGAAAAACAAATAGGCCTAAACAAATTGGGCTAAAGGAAATAATATGGTCAATAAGGGAAAATTAAAAACCGCTTGTGGTTGGACAACAAAAAGTATTATTGCATTTTGAAATCTAAAATATAAGGCTTTAAACTCTATACCTGTTATACCTGCGGTTCTTTTATTAACACAATGAAGGCTTTTGACAATGAGTTTTAAGCAATTTAACTGGATATAGTAGGAACAAAATGGTCTGTAATTTATGTTGTCATCCTTTCCTAGCTAAAAAAAATTATTAAATCTAGAAGTCAAAATAGATAATAGTTTCAGTGATTAAGGAATAAATAATATTAGCGTTCCTTATGGTTATATTCTATAGGTCGGTAGTTTTGTTGTTCATTTACATAAACTCCTTATTTTCTCTTAAAATACATGATAATCTAGAGCAGTTGCTTTTGAATCGGTATTACCGCTGCAGTTGCAAATAATATAAACTCCGACTTAATAATATTCATTACTAGTGTAGAGGTAGATGAATGAGGAGGTATTATGATTTCAATTTTTTTAACATGAAAAAATCACGAATTTCACTAATTATAAAAGAAAAACAAAATTTTGTAAATAATCAAATAATATGGTAAACAACTACATATATATGTATATTATATCATTATATTGTATTCGTGAAGTGCTATACCGAATAAAGTATATGAATTGTTGCGAAATATTTAGTTCGAAATATAAAGAGAAATATATACGTCCGAATTAGAAAATAAAAAAAAAAAACAAAAAAATAAACATCACGACTTTGGCCGAAAAAGTGTGTAAGACCGATACAATTTATTTTGTTTATTTTATATTTTTTTAACTAAAAAAAAAATTCAATCACAGTTGCCTTGCATAGTTCATAACAAGAAAATAGAAAAAACATTTTTTTTTTCTATAGCCATTTTGTTAAAAACATCCACATTCTACAGTAGTAATGAGTAAGGACAAACAAAACCAAACAAAACTGAAAATAAAATTTACTAATGCCAACTAATGTGCAATAAGGATAGAAAAATACTTAAAAATATGTTGTTATTTCGCTTTGTACTGGAATAAAATAACCAGTATACTTTATATATTTTTATTGTTTCGAATGCCATATTAACATACGAAACTTATCATTCTTCTATTCTTTTCTATGGTAGTATACTACAACCGTTTAGGTTTTTTAATGAACATTTCATGAGCAGGAGATAGTGATCAATTTAACAAATGATACAAAGGCTCGTTATACTAGACGGGTTTCAACCGGCTTATCTTATGTATGTGCTACGACTTCATCAACTGTCATCGAAGATTAACAAAAGAGTAGATATCTTGATGTTGGATTTGAATCGAAAGTATATAGGAAAAATATTAGTTGATTTCTTTCTTTCTGAAAATGGTTTACAGTATGTAGCCTTTAAATATTCTATTTAGATTTCTTCAAAGATATTTTCGGAATTTTACATTCCCGCATGATAGTTCGAAATTTTAATTAACTTTTAACAATCTTTGAAGTGAGCTAGTAATTGATTAATTCATATAAATACAAAAAAATCAAGTGTTTAAAGTAAACTTGTATCTCATGGCGAAAATAATTTCAGTTTAAATTAACTAAATCAATCTCACTTAATTCAGTAAATGATTTATGCCTTTACTTACAGTACAGGTACAATATTTAATTTTTTGACGGAAATTAAATTTTAACCTATATAATATATTCCAGTATATATCTAAGATTATTGCTGAACATCGCATGACAAAGACAAGTTTAAATAGTATACGTGATGTCTACTTTTCAGTTCGCTTTGTTGAGAATATGTAGTGTAACTACTTCTATTAAAATATTGTGGCTAGAAAGGTATATATTAATTATTAATTATGTTAAAAAAAGATACTTCAATACTACTTTAAATTGAAGAAGTATAATTTGCTAAAACTTCGTTTATTTTATATGAGCAAAATGATTTAATAGGGCTTTGAAAGTTATATGAATAATACACTATAATAATCGAAGCCGAATTATAGCTTAATGAAAAACTATCAATCCCAAAATAAAGCAATTACAGATGAAATAAGTTTACAGTATATAGTTGGTTGATATTTTAATCAAAATCTTTCAAGCACTTGACTGATTCTAAAATATTGACATATGCTCATAAATTAAATATTGTAACAAAATTATTTCCAACCGCAAAGAAACAGAAATGAATTTTGTCCATCCTGTTTGTAATGACAATCCTTGAGTACAGCCTACGATTTGAATAAATAAGACCATTAAGTGGTTTTTCTTTCAGAGAAACATTGCAGATTATAGATGAATGGTTTTGGCTATAAAGCAGCAGTTTATTATGAAATGATAGCTCGGAATTCCGGAGCCAGTTTATTTTTCTATCTTTGATGTACATAGTCTTCTTTTTTTCGTTTTGACATAATCTTTACATTTAACTTTAGCGTTAAGTATCACGCCTAGATATTAGGCGGTATTTGCATGTAGAACTTGGCTGTATTTATCTTTGGAATCTCTCGTATATAGGATGTACAGAATTGGACCTAAGACACTACATATATAGTTTCAATTTGGTCATCCAATTGTACCAAATACTTTACTGGCACTTGAAGATTGACATTGTCACTTACTAGGTTCTGGAACAGTTTCTAATTTGTTTTATTATTTGTTAATTTGGGCAAAGTCTCTTTCATAACAATCGGTGCACTGAGAATTATGTTTCCATGAGAATTATATGACAATAGTGATTCATTGTCTTCCATGAATACGAAGGTTTCCGATACCTCTGTGTTACATAAAAATCAATGAGATCTGAAATTGTATTTGGATCCATAGGTTTGTATGTCAGTTAACCTCCAGAGAAAAATGCGAATTTGGTTACTTGGCCTGCGGTAAGTAGCTCTTTTCCTTTGTTGATTGTAGGTTTTGATCCTCAAAACAAATTTTTTGCGTTAAAATCACCGCAAATAATGAAATTAAACTCTAATGGTTAAAATAATGAGATATTGACCTCTTTGGAGTTGCTGATAAAAGATTGCAGAACACAGACGAGATCAATATAAATGTGATTGTCTTGTGCTAATTATTGTAGCAACAAAATACCAGTAATGATACCCAAGTCTTAAACGATTGCCCATATAAAGAGTTTTTTAAAGTACAGTGAAAGTGAAATTTCTGGATCCAAGAAGAGATGCAATAAATTCATAAATATTCGTCAATATAACACATGTGGTCTATTAAGACACGTGGGTATGTCATTGTTAACGTTGCAACGTATTTTTTAAAGGAATCTGTTGTATTCTTTTTATGTGCAATATGAAAAAGACATTTTATCCGCTGACCAAAAAAAAAAGAACGCAATTTTGCCAAAAGAAATGATCCATCAAAACTAAAAATTTTAAATTTTTTTGAAACATTTTATGATAGAGCGACGAAACATATTTTAAAAACGTAGACATTCGATATCCATAATTTGTACCTTTGGGTTCGTGTAAGTCCAAAAGTAGTGCGGCGAGTCATTTTCAACATTAACTTAGAGTACACATATGGGCAGAGATATAGTGGATGAGAAATTTATTGATCCATTTGACCTGATACATTGGATCAATGGGAAAATTTATCTAAGCTTTCTACGAAATAAAGATCTAAAGAGATTATAAAGAGCTAGTTTAAAAAAGAGTAAATCAGGCCAAGCAGGAAATGCGACAACGTATAATCGAAGCGACAAATATTATTAAAAATAACGAAAGTGCATTTGGACGGGTTTATTGTACTTTTGTCACGTTTTGAATATTATGATACTATTTAAAAATCTTCAACATCGCAGTTATTAGTTTAGAAAAATGCCACCAGAAAATCATTATTTTCTGTTGACCAAAGGTTTAATACAGATTATAAAAAAATTTTATTGTAAAGATACACATTTATTAATTGTATTAAAAGAGAAAATTAGACAAAAACACTCTTGTTTTTTTTAAATAAATGTTTTGGTGGGTGAGTAATCGTAATTTCAATAAGACATGCTAAAAGTGGAAAAACTTTTGAAGCATTAACAATTTGAAAAAACTCTACTTGGCTGTTTTGCTCAAAATTAGCTCCCGTATTACTTTGTTTTATCACTCTTGGGGCACCCTGTAAACATTTTAATCGACACAAAACATCAATTTATATAAATTAGATAGAAATAAAAACTGATTAAATTCTAAAATTAATAGAATTAATCATTTTGTGATCAAAATACGTCCATAATCAAAATTTCTTTAACACTGAACCAATTATCCAAAAATAAAACTTTTTCAAAAATAAATTGCATATAAATTTCAATTCCGCAAATTTCTTAATACACTGCAATCAAAAAGTGCGACAAAAGTGTTATCAAACACAATGTATATAGTGTCGCAGACAAGTCGATTTATGAGAACGTATATAGTAATATTGAAGTGGCTTCTCTGCAACATTTTCTCTTACTGTATCATTACTTTCGGTTGAACGATAACTAAATCTTTACTTTACTAAATTTTTAATAGCGTGCTCAGGAGTCGAATTTTGTACAATTTTATTGAAAAACAGATTCTTTACAGTTCGATTAGCAAAAACTTTATAGTACAATTTGGCACTTAAAACTCAAATCTTTTTAATAAAGTAAACAAAATGTTAAATGATTTAAAGAAATGATTAAAAACGATTTAATTGCAAAAAGTTGTAAGCTTTACAGCCTTATAGTAAGTTAAGTTTCCTAAAAGCTAAAACCCAACCCAAAAACGAAGACTGCGCAAAATTGTTTATTTACCCAAAAATCAATATGCAAACCACACATATATATTATGTACATACATCAAACTAGGCTATAGTAAGCACGTGTGTATTTCACATTTCCAAATATTTTCAGTTTTATTTTAAAAATTGTTCATTTGGATTGTGGTTAGGTTACTCTAAATACACAAATTTTCATAGCACATATATGGATATATATATATATATATATATATATATATATATATATATATATATATATATATATATATATATATATATATATATATATATATATATATATATATAAATATACGTACATGCAAAGAACCGAACAATTTACGCTTTCCCAGAATGGAAAACATAAAAAAAATGAAGACAATTTATTATTGCAGATTTTTTATTTGTGTTTGGTACTCGATGGTGGGGTTGAAAATTTTGTTTTCCTCCCGAGTAAAATAAAATTATATGTTTACCAGTTTTTTGGAATAATTTTTTTCCAGCAGGATATATTATAATATGAACATGTATATATAAGTATGTTTTATATATGTTTATATTTAATGTTAACAACAAAACATATAATCAAATAAGTTGTATGTAAATAAAAACCACTTGTCAATTTAAATTAATTAACAAGTAGAAATAATAATTTTAACAGTTTTTTTTAAATTGTTGAGGTTTTCTGCACTTTGCAAAATATATGTGTTTTTTTGCAGATGACGTATAAGTTGAAGGAATTTTTTATTTTTGGGTGTGTCATTTTTTTTTTCAGATGACTGATTTTGATCAACCACAATTTTCCTTTTTTTTCTATTCAAATTTTTTAAACATTTACTATAATATACGAACACGATAAAAGGGTTTCCTTTTTATATGATAAATCATAATTTAATTTTTGTCAAAATATAAAATATATATTCATGTTAGTGCTTTGAATGACAATTTATCATTCTAACTCTAGTTTTAGATATAATCGTAACTCTATTTTTTACATATGCATTTTTAATAATCAAATGTAAAAATTGTTACATTTTAGTACCATTATCTTCACGATTTTGTCAAATCTCCTACATACTGTTAATTATACAAAGAATATCGTGCTTTTATAATTAAATTATTTTTCGGATGAACATATAAATAAATAAATTTCTTTATACATAGTTGGTCGTGTGAATAAGCCTTTATATTTTTTGGAAAACTAAGAAACATTTTAAATAAATTGCCATTATAGTTTAGAATACAATGATGACTGCTGTACCTAAAAATAAAAAACTCATGATATAATATTATGTATATAATATTATAATAAAGTAACACAATTTTTTTTGAAAGACCAAAGTGCAATATGAAATAAGTGCATCACTGGACCATATCCAAAAAATAAAGAAAACAAACAAATTTTACGAATCTTGGAAGTAACACTGAACCAAAAAACGACGTAAATATAATAAAAAACTACATTAAAACAATGGAAAATTGTTTAATATTCCTCTAATGTAAGTTTTCGTTGTTATAACGAAATGGTAATTGTCAAATTATTAAAACTTAATTGCTTTATTAAAACTTCATTGCTTCTATGAATTAATTTTTATTAATTATATTTAGATTGGTAATGAAAATGTTCTTACTTAATAACATTTTCGTAAAAAGCATAGTTAAATAATGTAATCTATTCGTCAGGACAATGAATAATAATCATCAATTAAACACGAGCTACATTAGTTAATAAAATTAGTTTATAGAATCATAAAATATATTAATTATCATCATTAATAAATTTGTAATATTAACGAATGTTATTTTTGATTCAGAATGTTGGATCACCATTAAAATTTCAATAAAACTCCTTATTTTCAGATACATTTACACATAGTTAAAACTTTTATTATTTCCAATTATAACTCCACAAAGTACAAAAAAAACTTAAAATATATACTGGCATAAATATTTGTTGTACATAAGGAACAATTCTCGTACTTAATTGATCTGATGCATCGTTCCGCTGTAGCTTCTGTAATTAGAAAAAATAATAATATATGGGTTTAGGTGTTACAATAAAAAGTTTGTTTTGGGGAAAAACGCAAAGAATAGTTTAGAAACCTACCGGCTCAACGTGTGCTTTGGTGTCTGGATTTTACAAATGGTTGATTTTGAGCCAAAAAATGGTGGTTATTCCATATATTTACTACACATCATATTCAGTCATGGTTAAAAGTTCTATAAAATTGCCAAAATAAATATGATAATTAGAATCTATTTTCATGCCTATAATTAAAATTGATCCTTACTATCTTTTCTGTTGGGAATCTTTTAATGACTTCTTTATCCAATGTATAACTTATGGATAAAGTTAAGGCATCTTCTCTTAGTATAGCGGTATACCGTAATTAGTAAAGCTCTTTCCTTTTCCTGAAATTTGGCATGTTTGGAATAGTAATTCACTAGCATCAATGTCCCACATTATAAAGAGGTATGCAAATTGTATTTCGCCCCTATTCCAAATTTTCAGTGGCTCAAAGCGATGTGCTTCATTGTTTTTCATTATTCACCTAAAAACACAAACCACAATTATATTTAAATTTCTCGATGTTTTAATATGCTTACATGTTTTACTCACGAATTATATGTTCCGGTGTAGATCCATTGTAGGTGATTCCATGAAGCAAGAAAATTTCATGGTTCATTTTCTGTTCATCTATTTCAATGTATTTTAGTACTGCAGTACTATATATTCAGCCGTATCTTTTTCGACATTAAAATTTGTCAGTACATTTCCAGGTGTTATGTCATTTTCTTTCTCTTCAAGTCTATATAAATAACATTTTGAGAGTTTTTATTCTGCAATTCGTTTATTGTCTCATCCATTAGTTTTATTCAAATTTATAGTATTGTTTTATTACCTTATAATTATATTTCATAAATATTTTCAAATAGGCTCACAGAACTAATATGTTTGCATAATTTTTTTTTTAATTAAAAATATTTACACATGTTCACACTTCAAATGATTTCACACTACTAACTATCCATTACTTTTTCAATCCTTCTTTCGTTATATTATGTATATGCACTAACACTTTATTAAAACAACGAAATGATTTGGTTGTTTAATGTAAAATGTATTATCCCAACTAGTTCTTTATTAGTACAATGAACGGAGTTCTTGTTTAAAGTAAAATTTAACAAAAGTTAATATAGATTTTTATTGGTACGACGAGGTTATTAATTAATTGATTAAATAGTTAATTAATTGTTTTTTGATGCTGTATTTATTCCATATTATATTTTAAAGTATTTAAATGAGATTTTATTATTTTATGTTCCGTTGATATAAACTTAATAACCCGCATAGATTAAATACAGCACTTATAGCGGGTGAAGATTTAGTTTTCAATTCTGTAGCTCAAAAATACAAGTCATATTAAATTCAACATATACATACACTATCAAAGCACACCTTGTGGTTGAATTTAGATAAAAAAATATTCGACGAATAATAATTATGTTGGCTTGAAGTGGTAGTAACTTTTTCTTTTACCGCCAAAATCATGAAATTAATGAATACGAGTAGGAGTTCATTTTAAATAGCCTGTAAGATTTACATTCGTTAAGTAACGTATGTTCTCTTAGCAACAAATTGAATTATATTTTAATAACAATTCGCACACTGCCTAACTTAATGTTTTGTTCAGAGTACTGCTGCATAAATATCTTAATCAATGGGGTAAATATCTTTCAAATCTCTTTCGCATCCTGCCACAATCACAATCCAAGCCCGATACTTCTCATTAAAAATGTAAAGATGTAACTAAACTTGTTTAGTATAACTGGTTGGAAACATAAAATATAGTCTCAAAATAATGCTCCAGATTTTATGTTATAAATGGAAATATAAGCCACTTCTGAACTAATACAGTAATTATTCATAGGTGGACATTTTAACTTTAATATTTTGTTATGAATATTTGAACTAATTAATATTTTTAATATGTATCTAAAATAAATATGTGGAATCATACTGACCACTTTTCTTTATGAAATAAGTAAATAAAGTTGTTCTTAAAGTTTATGTTATATGCGTATAACAATATAATTTTCTAAAATTTACTGGACATAATATTATATGTTTAATAGTTTTGAGAAATTTTTAATATTAATTAAAATTTTCTTTGATAAAATAAATTTTCTTTCATTGTATTAACGAAACGCAATTCATTGTATTAATGAAATATTATTGTGGTCACATTTTTGCTAAAATTTTTTTTTTATAATATTAATGAAAATTTAATTGAGACAATAAATTTTAGCGAAAATTACCTCAATAAACTGAATTTATTAATATTACGAACATTTTTTTTTCAGTGAAACAATTTAAAAATGTGCTGAATAAAATGAAGAGCTCATTTTTAATCATCCACTTTTATTCAACCCACAACATAAATATTTATCCTGTGGAGTAATACCACGCTATTTTTAACTTGCTGCTCATCCGAGAGGTATATTAGTAATAGGTCTTGGTATTCAAACCATGGACCTTGATGAAGCGTAAAGAAAAGAATTATATAAATAGATTTAAGAATTTAAAAGTTTAAATATAAAAAAGAAAATAATTTAGATTAAATATCTATAAGAAAATAAGTGGTGAACCATAAAGAGGCTGAAAATGTCATTAACGACGTCTTTTAAGATACCTTTTTAACTATTTGTTTTAAATTACGAACGTTCAAGTTAGTCAGCCCAACAAAAGTTTGCTTACATACAAATCGGTCATCTGTGCAAGATATAATAATTTTTGGCTATATAATACGAGACAGTGGCGTGGTGAGCAAGTATCTTAATCATCCTTTCGCGATCAGTGACTATTTGCTCTCAACATGATGTAAATTAAAAAATAAATAAATATATAATTTAAACCAATTTACTTAGCGTTCAACTATCACAAAAGTCACTTACTGTGCCTCAACTTGAAACTAAACTAAACCAAAACGGATCATAGTTTTTTATATAGTTTAAAAGTATTATAGTTATTTTATACTTTTTGCGAAAAGTCACCGAAAAGTTACATCAAAAATGTACTTTTCAGCTATCACCTATGAGGCAATAGCGGAAACTTGAACAATTTGAAAAGTTTAGTTTTAAAAGTAGATTAAAGCACACAGCATAAGTATTATTTAGAATCCTTATATGCCTGGAAATTTTTGAAAATAAATTAACACAAGTTAGCTTAGAGTTTTTTCATTTAGTAAGTTTTTTTATAATAATGTAATAAGAATGAGTTAAGAATGGTTTCCACTATGGCAAGCCGAAAAATTGGACAAACTAAATACATACGAGGACTCCAAACTTATCTTTAAAAACAATTAAAAATTCGGATTGAAATTTTTTTTATTTTGCGAAAATTACTTTTATTTTTAATTATCACACAAAATTGAGTTCACAAAATATGATACGAGTGGTTAAAACACATAAATTAAAAAATTATTATGACGAATTCAACAAATTAGCGGCTAATCCGAAAAAGATGAACGCTCACATCTTTTTTTCGGATTAGCCGTCCAATTTCGGAGTGCTGGATTGAGATATTAAAATTTGACGTCCCAAAATTTTTGGCGACATGGTGTTTTGTCTCTATTGCACTATTTTTGCTTTGCCTTTTTAATTTGCCTAATTTTTTCACCTCGCCATCATGGAAATCATACATTATACGTTTTTGGCAAGTAGTCGTAAAATTCTGATTAAAACAATTTTTCCTTGTAAAACATACAAGTCGTTTTGAAGTGTTTTTGAATGGAAACTTATAAAATATGGACTTGGAGTAGTTGTTTAAAAACTTATAACTTCTAAACGAAAAGTTACATGGGAAAAAGGTATTTTCCCTCGGTGGAGTACAGTTGGGGCTAGTGGAATATGCAAAAATTCAAAAAGACACTAAGTAGTACTTATAATCTTTTTATATGGATAGTGCGAATATATATATATATATATATATATATATATATATATATATATATATATATATATATATATATATCATATAAATGTTTAATATGATATTATTTCTACACTCATATTAGTTGATAACTTGTTGGTGCTAGGCGGCACAATTATAGCGACGTCAAATAATAATCCCTATATATGTAATCAAAAAATACTAATAGATCAAAAAAAGCAAGCTGTCCAGTTTAATAATTGACATATAGTTCAGCTTACAATATATATCTTCAAAGGTAATCAATTCAAAACTATTTTAGATGAACCATCTAGATTTTGGTCAAATTTAGGTGGTTTACTGATACAGTGTGCAATACAGTCTCGTTTTCATAATAGTTACTAAGGATCTATTGTATTGTTAATTATCCATTGATTTAACTTGAAGATATTTATAATTCAAAAGGTTTATTTAATTAATTAATTACATATACATTTTGCATCAGTCTAAAACTAAAAAGCATTTTTGTTAATTAACTAAAATGGCTCCCACTATTATTTTATCGATGAAATAAGCAATAAGAGGTAAAATAAAAACAAATGTTCTCAAACAGTTTAGTTATGAAATATCCCACTTCCGGTTTTCTCATTTTACCAATACTTGAACTCATTTTAACCGGAATATTAAATTTAGTAAGGTATTGCAATCAATGAATCATTTCATTGTCTTTAAAAAATTAAAATTGTTTAACATTCATGACAATTTGGCCAAAAAAAAAAAAAATATTAAATCAAAAAGAAAAGAAAAATTTCTGAAAGGGTTAATGATTAAATTCTATATTATCTTAAATAACAACAAAACATTCCAAAATCACAGAGCTTTTACATAAATATACCCTGGAATAAAAATACATCACTATATAAATACATTTACAAAAGGGTATAAAGCATAACGAAAAATAAGGCAAAGAAAATTATGCGGAAAAGTCATTGAATAAAAAAAAGAAATGTTAGCATAGCGAATAAGATTTTTGTCTTCGTATAGGAAAAAAAAATATAATAGTAATGATATAAAAAGATGATCTTAGCAATTTTCCACATCAGAAATTTTTAAACAGAATGCCAAAAAATCGTTTACATTTTTATAACATTACTTTTTCACCACCCCTTTATAGTACAATGATTTTGAATAAATTTTCCAATCCCTATAGAGCTCACCTGTATACTTAAATTTTACATATTATGGAAATTTTAGGAATAGTATAATATGTAAAAGTATTACGATAGGTTTTGGGTTTCGTATGACGAACTATAAACTTTCAAAAAAAATTTCAGATTATCTGTAGGTTTATAAGTATATAAATACGAGTTAAAATATAATCCGCCTCCCAATCAATTTATAAATCTCAATTTAATAATATTATCTTAATATTAAACCTTTAATTTTGTAATGCGATTTTATATTTTTTCACCTTGTGCTTTCAAATTAAGTCTAATAAACTTCTATAACCGTTATTTATGTATTCAAAAATAATGCGAATTTGTGTATATATATAGTATGTCTATATGTATACAGGAATTGTTTATAGTAATTTAAGAGAGTGACACGAAATAAATGTTAAAACCGGAAACCACCGAGCAATTGGCGCAGTGGTTAAAGCTGCGGTGTTTGGGACGGGAGGTACCGGGTTTGAATCCCAACGGGGGAGGGTTGCAAAAGGGATTCTTCATCACTTGATTACGATCGGTGATGACGATGAACACAACTATGACCCCCCGTTGGAGTGCAGAATTCATGGGCCGAACCATCGTCCATGCCAGTACAGGCTGGCTGGAGTAATGCAATGTGCAGATGGATATTTGAAACGCGAACCTGTATTCGCGCGTCCTCGATTTGGCTAGTAATGGCGTAAAGTAGGACGTTAATTAACCGCGAAAGAGTTGGGAGAGCTTCGGCCCCAAAACAGATTGCATAGAAATAAACAAACAAACAAACAAACAAACCGGAAACCGATTTTATATTTTTGTGGGACAGCAGGACGATCTTTCGAGCTATATTGTAGTTTTGTTAATGATTTTTAGACAATAAAGTATATTAGACTCATTTGTTACCTTTTATTAGCTATACATAAAGTGGCTGTTCCTTTTAGACTGTGTCCGAAACCCATATGATACATATTTGTAAATACAACATTTTGACATTTATTTAATAATACCGGTAGTACTAGTCGGTAATAATACCGAACACACCCAAATTATCAAGGTCAGTTGCTATGATACTATTTGACCAATACCAAAACATTCTATATAATAAAAGCTAAACTCATCGTAGCATACTCAGATATTTACAATGAAACATATAAAATTCGCTACTTGGTTTTGTAATAGTACCATTCAAAAACGATATATGAAAAGTTTGAATTTTTTCGTTGCTATGACAATTCCAATAAAAAATGCACACAATTATAAATTAAAATTTTCTTCATAGTTTTTACACTTTACAAAAATCGAATTTAAAAACATATGAGGCGGGAAACATTTCGAACGATTCTAAAACTTTTCGGACAGCGTAATAAACAATTGGAAATGTAGGGGAATAATTTCCAAGTAAATTTCAAACATTTATATTCACAAATAATTATCATGGGTTTCGGACACAGTGTTCGTCTTTTTTTTAACTATAGTTTTTGTGAAGCAAGCGAGCTGAAAATGTCAATAGCGCATTCTCAAACGGTTTTGCGACCTATAAAAATATTTAGAATGACATTTGATAAATGTATGTATTTATGGTTTATGGCGATTGGTAGTGTAAAATTGTAAAATTTATAACAAATATCACTGATTTTCGAAAAATATATGTATTTATTTTAAACAACTGTTTACAGGACGGACGTAATTTTAATTAGAAGACTAATTAAGATGTTTCGGGACAGACGAAACTCTTTCAAATACAAAGATGACATTTTTATGCGCTATCGTTTTACTGATTAGAATTTTTGATCGAATTAGTTTGACTAGATCCATTTTCTTATATACATATATTTATATATTTTATACATATATGTATATATTATATACATATATGTATATTTTATATGCATATATGTATATATATATATATATATATATATATATATATATATATATATATATATATATATATATATATATATATATATACATAAATCTTAAATAAAATTGTTTTATTTGTGCCAAAATTGAATCAGTAGTGTGCTAAATAGTATGCATATTGCGTATTTGCTAGATGTATCGAGAATGTCATGTCTAGCAAATTAAAAAAAGAATTGCAAGCCCACCATATTTAACAGTCTCAATTTAGTAACTTGCGATGCGTAGGATCTACCCAGATATGTTTATCGTCCGCGATTCGTTTATATCAAACGTTTTTTAGTTTTAAGGAGAATTTTTAATATTATTAGTATTTTTAAAAAAGTCGTGTGGTGTCACGTGTTATTAATAATAATCACGGTGGTATAATATTTAAAGTGCTATTGAATAACAGTTAATTAAATCAACTCTGGTGATGTAATATTTCAAAAACAATTATCTCTTAATGTCGACTGCACTATGATTATGGCGTGGAGGAATGATTTTTTGCCTGTAAAGGTTTCATTTGTGACAATGTCCTCGGCGCAGCTAGTCACTAAAGAAACTAATGACTAAATTTCCAATAGAAAGATTTTAAAAGAATGGATTTATGGTTTAAATCATACTTGAGTGACTGTTCTCAATACAGTGAATTAAGAAAAAAAATTAAAACATATTAAAGCGACTTCAGGGGTTCCACAAGGCTCTCACATTGGTCCTTGGATTTTTACTATTTGCATCAATAGTATTTCCGAATATATCTAACACTCCAAGATACTAATGTTTGCGGATGATCTTAAAATATATAAATCAGTTGAAATTATTAACGACATCTATACTAACTTCAAGGAAACGCCAATAGCCTTGTAAAATGGTGTGATGCTCATTTACTTAACTTGAACATTAGTAAATGTAAATGATGTCGTGTCACCAGAAAGTAGTTACTGCAGAATAAAACTATTGTGGCATTCTCTTACACAAAGCAGCTGTAGTTATAGACCTAAGAATTTATTTTACTGCTAATATGTCTATCACAAAGCATATTGACCTATGTGGTGCTAAAGCCAATTCCATGCTCGAATTTATCAAGAAATGGACAGGAGATATTTTTGAGCTGAGTACTATTAAGATCTTGTACTATGCATATGTTAGACTTTCAATCGAGTATGCAGTCATGGTTTGGTGTCTTTGCTATGATGGCGATATTCGAAAGAGTACAGAAAAAGTTTATACGGTTGATCACGCGGAAAAACAATCATGGTTTACCATACTATCAAAATACAACATTGTCGCCTTATGAAGCGTGCTGTACTATCTATAATTTAACAACGATGGAAACAGGCGGGAGATTTTATAGTCTTCTTTCATTGGAAACCTACTGCTAAATCAAATCGATGCACCCACCGTTCATTCTGGAAAACATTAACATTAAAGTAGCAAGCAGATGCTAACTTGTTCATTTGTTTATGATAATTAAACGCTCACCGTCTAGATAAGTTGAAACATAGTTTTATACAGAAAAACTTTACAGTCATAGCTTAAGTTTCTAAGTTTTGTGATTATCCTGTTATTTTTAATGCATTTCAGCTTATGATTTATAGTGATTTAGTTTCAAAGAGGGTTCTCAAAATAAGTTTTTCATCTAAGCTAAAGACTTTATATAGGGTGTCCTAAAATTTTATAAAAGACTTATAGGAGTGATAGGGGTGGTTAAAATAAGTCGAAATTGTGTTTCTGGGACCTTCGTTAACGAGTTAGAGGTATCTTAAGTTTATAGGATGGTCATATATTAAAATTAGCGAGGGTTTGTTTTAAAGCTAATACTCAGAGCTTCAACTATTTCAAATGAATTTTTGCTGGAAGAAATTTACTTTATCGAGAAAAGGCCGTTAAATTTAAGAAAACAAAATAATAAAGATTTTTTTCCTCAAAGCTATGTCAAGTTTTGAAGTATAAATCTAATAGTTTCTAATTTCAAAAATAAAAAGGTAACACTTGTTCTTGTAAAAAAATTGATATTTTGGTTAAACCATTTTTTTACATATATTGTTATTTTTCAATCGGTTATGTACTTATTAAATTTTGCGCCTATTTGAATAAATAGAATTTTAACGAAATGAATTAAATTATTTTATTGCTAAAATTACAACAAATGTTTAAAATGAATTTCTCCTATAAGTAAACAAATATTAGCACGTTTACTTTTTTCCGCTGCAAGATTTTTCTGACTATGCATTTCTTGGTCCTGAATTACAACACTTTCTATTTTAGTAATAAGGTAGAGATGTCTTTCTTGGTTCCCCAAACAAAAAAATCAAGGGGTGGACGGTCTTGGGATCTTGGAGGCCCAGGTCCATTGCAACCAATCCATCTGTTTGAAAAATGTACCATAAATCATTTTTTAATGCCCTTGCAGAAATGTGGCGATATTTCATCTAGTTGAAACCAGAAATGATGTACAAAGGTCAAAGAAACATGCTTCCAAATATCATTAATATGGTCTTAAAATAAGAAACATGCTTCCTACATGTCAAAGAAACATGCTTCCAATTATCGTTAATATGGTCGTAAAAAATTTAGATAAATTGCTCCTATTATGCGATTTAATTAAATGAAAAGACCAATAAGTGTGTTCATTTAAATCACGCCAAACATCAGTGTGACTGCAAAAATTTTACAAATCTTGTAATTTTAAACGTATATTCGCGTAAAAAAAATTCTCCTCAGTAACTGAATTTAAAACTATCAAACTCAAAATAAAAAGTCTCGTAAAAAAGCTAAAGTTTTTTGTATAAATGTTTGCACCATGTTAGACGGTTGCTCAGGAGGTACTCAAATATCTTCATCTGATGCGGGCATCTTTTTATATATATTTTGGAAATTGAAGAGTCGTCTGTTTTGATTTGTTGATTTAAGAAACACCCGTTATCTAATTAAACTTAATGACATTATATGATCTAGAACGAATTATGTACATCGATATAAAGAAAATAAACAGTTTTCATGTCTTCAGCATATATACGCGCAGACAAACGACAAAATACCGTTGATTCTGCTGGTATAAATTGCAAAGATTAAGACATTTTTGTTCGATGTCTTTGGAAGATGAATTTTTTTTATTATGTAAATATATAAAAAGTTTCAGAATATGAAAAGCAGCACAAAAAAATCAAATTTATTAAATCGAAATTTTATGAGAATGAAATAAAGAGATTTTCAAATTTTTTTTTTGTTTTTTGCATCTTCTTCAGCATCATATACGTTTGAGATTATTATTTCGATAGAAAATGATGAATTTTTGCTGATTTGATGGTAATTTTATTTTTTATTTTAGTTGGCATAAGAATTCGGTTTTGATAAAAGCTTTCAACATTGAATTTTAATTTATTAATTTTTTTTTATCAATGGAAGAGTTTTTGCTCTTCGTACATTATCTTTATTATGATATTATTCTATGGTTTTTGATTGGTTGGAGTTTTGCATTATTCGACTTTTGACTTCGAATAAATTTCTTATAAGTTTGATTAAAAATGTCTTATCGTTTTAATGTATTTTGATTTGTTTACATTTTGCTTAATGTGGTAACATTTTAAAAATTGAATTCAACTTTTTGAGAAAAATATTTGACCACCAGTAAACATGAATATTTACCTCATTGATAAACCACTGAACGGTGAAAGATAGGATTACTTCAATTCGAGTGTAAAAATCTCACCAAACTGAATAGTAACAAGCTGTCACAATATTATGTTAAAGGTGAATAAACAGTTTGTATTGATATATAAACGCCTCTGCAAAATTATCAACACACATAATGTAGCTGTCGTTATTGATCTTAGCCTTTTATAAATTTATATATAATGGATATATACATATGTTTGGCATTTTATGAGTTTTTAATAACTTAATCAATTTTAAAATGGGTTTTGATTAAAATTCAAGTAACAGTTGTAAGTTGTTTGCACTGTTGTTATTATTTTTTAATATTTATCCAAGTGAAAGCAACAACAAATATATTGATGTAATATGAATAAATGCATACTTTTTTGCAAAATTTGTGTACAGAATAATACATGCTGACTGATACAGTTTCATCTAAACAACAAAAGTTGCACTACGGGTTTTAAAATTGTGTTTTAAGATGTTCAGAAGAACTGAAGGAAGTAAATCCTTTTTTGCTAGTTTGATTAAATTTTTTTATTTATACAAATATAGTATAACAAGCGTTTTGGTACGTTCAGATGTCTAACCCATAACAGAGCTTTAATAAAATTTATCGACAGCGAACAAAAAGTCTGTTCAAACGTTTTTAATTTTTATATAATAAAACATTTACCATTTATCAAAGTAAGTACTCCTTTAGTGAATAAGAACTAATGGTCTGGTCACACTAATCAATGCTGTTAAATTCATATAATATTTCAAAGATTTTATGATTTTCTATTGTGACATCAATTATTTATCGCTATAACTTATTAAATTTTTAAGACCACTGAGTAGCCAAATTTATAATACAATAAAATCCACTCAAACCCTTATTGGTGCCCTCAATTGAAATAGAAAATGTTTGCACATATTTGAAAAAACTATACACGACTATATATACTAAGATTTTTTTTCGGAAAATTTACCAATTTATTTAATGTATAAAATATGGACGCTAAAATAATTGCTCATAAGCTTCACTGTGAACATCAAAATCTGCTCTTAATTCAATTTTAATAGAATTACGGTCGTTTGAAGTCAGATGGAAATCATACATTTTTCACAGAATTTTCTAAAAATTTAAGCTTTGTTTTAAAACTACGAATGCAAATTTTTTAATACCGCAGTATGGACAGCAAATTGGGTTTACCTACTCTTTTAACATTAAAATCTACTCTTCGCTTATAATTAATAAAGTAATTACAGTTATTTGAAGTCAGAATAAAGCTATTTTGGATTTTAGATTAATAATTTTTATAAAATAAAAAAGTTACTGTTATCTCAAAATGATTATAAATTTCCACTTCGCACCGAATGAAATTTAAAAAGAACTGTCAGAATCATAAATGCTAAAACTCACTTTCATCCCATTATTATCGGAGATACATCCATCTGAAACTAGTTTTAAAATACAATTTACCCAACATATTTTCAAAAACATTTCAAGACATAGACTGTCTATATAGACTGTCAATACTTAATATAAATATATGTTGTTTTACTAAAGGTAGAAACCAAACAAGAGCGTCAACGGTGAGCGTCAACTAATAAATACAAATTTCGACAGCGATATCGCTGTAGTAAACAAAACAAACAAAACCGTCAGCGTTTCAGGATATAAAAATATAATAAAAATATTTTTTTTAAAACATGGCTGCTTTTAATACCCATTTTATATAACAGCCAACTTGAAAAAATAAAAAAAAAGTTGGAAACATTGTTTCTCCGGCGATAAAAATAGAAATGGACTCTAAATTTATTTTAACGGAAAGATCGCTCTCTTCACCGCCATTGGTTATGTAAGCCTAGTTTACTGTTTGCAAATTTTAATTTAACAGCAAAGACGCCCGCCGTTGAAGCTCTTGTTCGGTTTCGAGCTTAGGGGTGATATTTAGAATTACCTGATATAAAAAAATGCGTCTATACGAAAGTACAGTAATTCAGTCAGATGTTAGAATTTATTGGTTGTTAAAGAGAAACACCCCAGGATATAACTTGGTTTATGCAGAAGATTTCGGTGTCATTGGATATATGTTAATGGTTCATAACCAATTTTGTATATCTACTGGCACCACTCTCAGCTTTCATTGAACTCAAAATCATTGCGTCTAAAACCAATTAGTATGCGATTTTTATGGTGAGTCGGTGACCACATACATTGCAAGGAATAACATGGATTTTCCATACTTCAGATTCCTAATCAAATATATAATAATTCAAGCAGGAAAGGAGTCATGCAAGATCAAGATATCAAGAAATCGGAGATTCGATAAAAAATTCAATTTTTTGATGCGCAGTTGGCTATTCTCGAGGTAGATAACGACTTGTTGTCTTTTGGTTGTCTAAAACGAATAGCAAGCTAAAGAGATCAATAGTTACCGATATTTTAAGACGGTACTGGTCACCAGTAATGGCCTGGTAAAAACTATTTCTATTGTGGTCGGTCTAATAGAAGTAGAAAAACCCTTTTTAACACAAGTTCTCGATGATTTATTTTCCAATTTGCATAATAGACATAATAGAAGAATAGTGGTTCAGTCATGCAATTCCTACACACACAGATAAAAATGTAATGAAATTTAACTAAAACTGTAATGATAATCATTGAATTCGTAGTAACTTTTTGGTTAATTACAATGTAGTTAAAATAACTATTTATTGTTACTACGGTGTTGTGAAAATTTTCACTACACTATTCTTAAATTCACCGATTTGTAATGAAATTTAACTTCAAGTTCAATGAAATGCAGAACGGATGTAGTAAAAATAATTACCATACTTTTAAAACCGTAATGAAATTTACCACAAATTGTAATTACATTGACAACAATCAATGAAAAGTATTACAATATTTTCATAGCAATAATGAAATGTACTAGAGAAATCAATGAAATTAACAATTATTGTAATGAGCCTTTTGATATTTTCATTACATGGTAATGAAATGAGCCACTACAATTAATGAAAATTTAAAGATTTGTTTCTATGTATGAATGTAGGTAAAAACATAATTTTTTTTTGTAAACACTAAACATATGTAAATAATATAATCATATGTAAGTCGATCGCTGATAAGAAAGTATCCATTTTGTGAAAAATATTGTCTGCTACAATATAATAATTATTATTCACAATTGCAATAATTGGCTGAATGGATACATTCCAAAACCGATTGGAGTTTTCATCTGTTAATTAAGTCTCTGCGTTGCCGTTGTAACTTGTAGTGCAATAGTTGAAAACTAATCAGAGCCTTTTCATCTGCAACATTAGAAAATAAACATTTTTAAAATATCTAGGGATATTAGAATCTTTAAAATTCTAATGTTATTACATACTTATAGTTTTAATGATTTGTAATTTTGTAGGTTTTCGCATTTTAGTATCTTCTGAAATTAGAGATTAAGTTAGAGATGTTTCTTCATCAAATAACCGAATAAAGACTAAATCAATCTGTAATGTATAAAGATAATATTAAATTGTTGATATTTAAAAAATAAATATATGTTACTAAACCTAATTTTTCAAATTTTTCAAACGAAGGCCCATATAAAAACATCCTGCCGTCTTACACTTAAAGTCTCTTTCCACTTTTGTTCTCCAGCCAACCAGGGTTGTGCGTCAAATTTCGGCCAGTTTTTGTTTTGTGTACCTGATAAAAGTAGATTTTATATATGTTTTTAATTCATTGAATAAATTAGCTAATTTTATTATGTGTTCTTTGTATAACTATTTCAGAATACTTCAAACTAGTCTGAAATTGTTCTACGGTTTTTTACACATTAAAAAAAATTGCTATAAGTGGTATACAGTACGTTCAACTAAAGAAATATGCAGTACTAATAGTGATGGTGCACGGTGAAGAAAGTGAGAATACACATGATGACGGTTGAAAAACTTGGCTGCATAGTTTTTTTTTAATTTTTTTTATATTAAAACAGATTCTTTAGTCTTCTTTACTATGACTTTATACTCACCTGGGAGTATTGTTTTAACTATAATTGTTTCCACTAATTCTTGATCATTTTTAGGAAATAAAAATTAATTGAAGGAAACCAAATCAACCGCAAGATCTCCATCACCACTAATAGCACTTCAAACATTTAAAAACTTTATTGTAGGTACTCACCACTTTAAAAAAAATTCACTACACTTTCACAAATAGGATAAGTAATATTTTAATTCCAAATCACACTTAAAAATTAAAAAAATACAGAAAAACCACTAAAAATACAAACTAATTGGAAATGCTTCAACTTTATTTTACAACAAATTCAGAAAATCTGATAAAATTACACAAGGATTTTCGATGTGGTATGTTCTAAATCTGTAGTAAAATATAATTGTATTGTAGTGAAATATAATTGTACTGTAGTGAAATATAATTGTATGGTAGTGAAATTTAATTATTCTGTAATGAAACCCATTAATTTGTTATACGTAAAATGTTTTCACTACGACGCGTAATGAAATTTACCACAAAATAGTTAAAGTAACTACCATAATATGTAATGAAAATTTTCACTGATTTGTAATTAATTTCATTCCGGTAAAAATTCACAACAAAATAGTAAAAATTACTATAAATTCATTAAAATGTAGTGAAATTTCTTTAGATTGTGTTTTTTAGGCGGTTTGTCAATTTCACTACAAGCGTAAATTAAATTCATTACACATTTTTCTCTCTGTGCAGGTGTTAAAGATTTGTACCTTGCCACAAAAAAATATCAGAAATAGTGCGGTGGCTGATGTATAAAACACGTATTTACAATCATTACGTTCTTCTGGAATCAACAAAATTTCACTACATTGGTTGCTGAGACAACCGCTACAGACCAGAACAGTGATCACTGCCATGAGACTAAAATTACTTTATTGTCTATAGTGAATAATTAAAATAGCAAATGGCCTATATATAATTGTATTATATAGTTGTATATGTAGATTCTTTAAAATTACATAACTGAACATATATTTATTTCCCTATTACCCGCATCAATGACGTAAATATTGTTTATAGAAAGAAACATTTGAATTATGTTTAAATATACAGGTAATACAATTTTGCAATTAATAAATCAAGGATTTTTAAACTGCATGCATGCCAAATAAATAAACTGTCCAGATTATTAAAAAAAATTGGCTTTTATTACGAATTTGACTCACGCAATGCGTTGGGTTTTTAAATAACTACCAAAAAACGAAAATTACGTTGAGATAAGGAATGATGAAAAAGATAAAAAAGGGTATCCGTTTGTTCTTTTATGTTTGCATCAAACAAAAAAAAAATAAAAATGTTTCGAGGGGTTAACAATACAGCATATGATGCATATTACATATATAAGAATGAATGAGAATGTTGTGTAAAAGCTTTCGATGTAAATAAACCTATACGATTCCAATTTAATCAGAATTCTAATAAGTTTAATCGAATTGGGATCATGGTAGTTGTTCAAGTTACCGATAGATGGTATTACAATATAAGCCTGTATATAGTTTGTTATATTTCCTTTACGTATATATGTATGTTGAAATGAGAAACGAGAGCTGGATGCAAAAAACAATTCATTTGAAAGGATTACATATTTTTACCTAGCTAAGTTCGCCATTTTTATTTTATTATTTTGTTTGTTGGGTGAAATTTTGTGTTGTTTTTCGCTCGTTCGTTTATTTTAGAAAATGGAAAATATTTTATGAGATAAAATGAAAAACACAAAATTGGAATTGGTTTTTATCAGTTTTTCTTTTTTTTTGTTGTTGTTGTTATTATTTTGGCTGCGAGTATATACATGTATAGTCTTTTGAATTTATTATAAGTTTCGATGTTGTTGGTGTACCGTAGCTTTGAACCTTTGAAATTATATTGAAGGGTACTTTTATTTTTATTTTTCAGATATAAATGTACATTTTCTGCTGTTGTTATTACAGGTAGGATAATATAGCGAAAAAATTGTTTGTTATAGGGGTAAATTGTTATTCGTATATTTAGAGATATGTCCTAGGTATATAGTACTTTAAATTGAACCGGGAATATTTTATGTTACGTGGGTTGATTTACAAATAATATTTTGGTATGTATTACGTTATCTTTTAATTTTAAGTATTATTTATGCCTGTCATATAATATATGTAGAACATAACTCTAATTCAATGTTTTTATGGAACAAAAACCATAATTGAATTTTTATTTTTTATTTTTTGACATGAATAAGATCAAGGACATGCCATGCATTTAGAATCTTAGCCGTAAAAGGGTTAAATGGGTGTTGTGTAACGGAAACCTTAATATCATATGCTAACAACCTTGAAATGTTGAGTAATGATCTCTTTCGTTTTTATGTTTAAAATTTTTTTTTTCATTTCATTTCAATGTTAGTCTTAAGTCAGTTTTTGCATATATATAACTATATTTATTAGTATCAAAATAATTAAGTGCCGGAAAAAACACTAAAAAAATTTTGTCACGTTTTTTTTAGAATTAGATGATCGTTTTTATTATTATCGCCAAGTTTACTCGATTCAAGTTAAAGATGTCGTTCGTTACTTTAGAGAAATACGATCAGGCAATAAATTTTTTTATTTTTATTGTTATTTTATTTATTTATATTATTTTTACTAAATTGTTATTTTCTTGTGTTGTGTTGCCCGAACTATACTCATCTTTACACGAGATATATATAGTAATTGCGGTTTCTTTGGTGATTGTGTATATATAAAAAAAGTTGCTTTTAGAAAAACTAAAAGTGTGTGTGCGCGGTTTTGTGTCATCAATAAAATACAATAGTTGATGGTTATCAGTTATCATTATCATATGTTTTCATATTATACATAATGTATATAGAATATAAACTATTTATTGTGATATGGTGATCAAGGTTAAAAAAATCTATTTATTTGTGTGTGTGTATGTGCAAGTTGTAAATTGTGATGTTTTATTACTAAATTGTGTATATATGAGGTGTGACTTCAACTTTCGACAATATACAATCATTTTGGATTTCTTAACAATGGGTAATGTAAATCATTTTTCATGTTTATGCTAATTGTGTATCGATATATTGTTGTTGAAAAATAAATTAATACTCCCATAACTAGGTATGCAAATTGTTTTCAATTTATATTAATTATTAATGTTCCGATATTTAATTTTTTGTTTTCATATAATTTGAATTTGTCATAAATATTATATATTTGACATTAATTGATATACTCTTTGGTAAAGGATTGGTAATATTTAAAATTATCACATTAACAATTTGTAAGATCTATTTCAATGTTAATTTATTATATAATCAGTGATAGATTTAAAAAATTAATCGAAAACCAATCGTGAATTGGTAGTTACCTGTAAAGGTTGGTTTTTTTACATTTAAGGAAGAACATAGTAGCATAGGGCATTTCTGACAATTTTGAAATAAATAGGATTACTTAAAAAATAACAAAACTTGGTGAATAACTTTTTGCAGATAATTTGTACTATAAAAAATTACTGCTTCCTAATGTAATTTATTTGTTTACCAACTGGTGACTTTAATCGTCACGCTATATATTTTAAATAGTCGATTGAATAGACGAGATAAAGACGTAAATTGAAAAGCAAAGTAAAGCAACTTATAGGTTAAATAACATAGTGCTGGACAGTTTATTTTGAATAAAGAAAAACAAATAAAATAAAGAATTTTATAATCTGTGTTTTATAACGCATGTAATTACGCGCGAATTTAATTTAACCTGGGATAAATAATGGGTGGGCATTTTTTTTGTTTTATTATTGAAGTTTGAAACGGCTTAATCTTTGGATATTTAAAGCCAAACATTAAGCCGTTTCAAACTTCAGTAATAAATAATATTATTGAATTTTTCGTTTTAGGCGTTGTTTATTTTGAATTGGTAGCTTTGGTGATATATTAATATTATAAATAATTTTATGCCTATATAAATAGTGACTAATCAGCCAGCTGATAGTAATACAGACTGTTTTATTGATTTGAATATCTCTATAGCTTATTACTAATAACAAAGGTAAATGTTCCGAACTAAATTCATATTTTATTTTTAAGTTGGATATATGTTATTGTTTAATAAAAAATCTGGTATATAGAGCCGTATTTTGAATTAAAAAGAACAACCTCGTTAGGTTTTCAATTACTAAATTACTAACTACAAGAGTACCCTCAAACAAGAATTAAACATCATTCGATGTTCGTTAAAATACTTATTCTTTAATTCAAAGAAAAATATCGCCATATAATAGGTGTGGAAGGATATAAGATTTGACAAGTTGGTGTCTAACCATTTGTTAAAAATCAATCCCAAATTATTCACATAATAAGAGAAATCAATTTCTTTTCCGAGTACCATGAATAATCACCACATTGTAATTAGATCGATTCGTTGGAACAGATTCAATGTTGTTTGAAATGACACAAGTTTACAAAAACTATAAATTTGTAAATCATCAGCAAAAAGATGATATTTACATTAAGAGATAACTCGATAATATTTTTAAAAACTTCAGACCGTGCTGGGAGTAAGCTTAAATCAGTGCAAAAATCAGTTAATGATGTAGCATTTTTTGCTTAGGAATAGAAACAACAATTGGATGGTTTCCATATCGATGAAAAATGGAAAAAGTGACTAGACTGTTGAAAACATGTAGCAGATAGCAATCAATGCTTGGCAAAATATGTGGCAATATTTAACTGGTATTTTGTTAATTCCTATAATATTTGATTTAATAGATTTGAAAGCATCTTTGTAAGACAAATGATATCAATATTATTGAAACTAAAGATGCCCTTCAATGATCTTGAGCTCATTATTTCCTCAAAACGATCAGGTTCTCCTTAACTAGTACCGTTTTTCGTAAAATACTTGTTGAAGTTAGTAGGTGAAAATTGAACTGATAATGTGTTTTTTAATGATGAAAAAGAATTAACGAATTTTAGATTTTTGCAGAAAACTTTGGAAGGTAGGGATGGATTTAAAATAGAAGCAATGTATTTAATCTTAGCATTTTTGATAATATTTTTAGTTTTATTTCTGATTTTCCTGTATTCATGGAATAGGTTAACATTTTTAGTGCACTTTCATCGACTAAATTTAATCATTTAAATATTCTGAAACTAATCATTTCTCTAATCTCATTACTGAACCAATGCGGATGTTTTGATGCAATTATATAATACTTCTCAATGGTATAAATTTTTCAAACTAATATTTAATCAAATTCCACTTTGATTGGACGGATTATGAATGGAATAAACCTTGTTCCAATTTAAATGGTCAATTTTTTTGGTGACAATTTAGCAATATTGAGGTCACAATTGAAATCACCGCACATCACAATATCACTATAGATTATACTATAACTCTCCAAGATAATCTTAAAATCATCAAAACCAGTAAAACTTTAGTATTCCTAAGTAATAATTCAATTAAGATCACAAATTTTACCACCAGTTTTTTGTCATACGATTGAGTTTCGGTTCAATCGTAATAAGTTGAATCCAGAGAGAGTAATAGAAGCATCAGAAATATCATCACGGAGGCATGTCACAAAACCTCACTAATTGATAAACGTTTTGAAAATATTACTAGAATTGTACGAAAAAAGTTTTTTGTTTTTCCATGGCAATAATCCTTGACTTATAAATATATCCGTGACGTCAAATTATTATATCCACTAGAGAAAGATCATGCTTCGCCTTGTATTGATGAAAAATTGCCGTCAATTTTTATGTTTAATGCGAAAAGCAGAAAATGTGTATTTATCGAAGTTAAAATTTATGGCACTATTCCAATTTTCATAACAATTTTGTTCGTAATTTGATTGTTTAGAAATGGTACGTGTGAAACAGTTACGTCACATGCGATCATTTATCATTTTCAAGGTTGTCAATTCTTTCATTTGCTGTTTAATTTCGTTATCCAAATAGGTTAGTATAGTCATAATGTCATGCATTTAGCTTTTGAATTCGCCCATATGGATATCATCTTATTAACAAGACTGTTTAGTTTTTTCTCTACAATATTTGAGGTATACCGGAACCAATATTTTCGTATGACATGTTATTATAGGCTCGTATACGAGACACGTACAGACTTAAACCTGTATATAATTGTTAGACGGGAATACTATAGATATATGATCACATGGCCCCAATTATATTGCAAGTTTTAAATATTTAGATGCACGGATTGCTCAAAAATGTTGGTTTATTATGGAAAGTTTTAATACACTAAAAGCAGTTCAGAGGTATTTTCAGTTTTGACATGTTTTGAAACTGGATTATTATAACAATTTTTCCAATTTTAATTAAAACTTAATAATGTGTAATATTAGATTACAATAACACTTAAATTAATTATATATTTAATCTTTTGTAAAACTTGTAAAAACATAATTATTAAAATACTACTTTAAGATACCAAAGTAGTCTACTCAGTTGTCGCCATCTTGCGAAAAGATCATTGAAAGATTATCACACATTGGAATATTAAGTTACCAAATAACTAAACTAATTATTATACATGTAGGTATATTTGGAGAAATAAAGGTTAACCTGATAAAGTGCATATTCATCATCTTGAAAATCATCCATCAAGAAAACATTTTGTTTGCTCTCACCAAAATTGGGGTTTTGAAGAGTGTATTAGTTTTTACATTTACCTTTATATATACTATGCAGCCGAAAAATGGCGAAATCATAATATTCATTATGAACCCATACAATGATCAACCGATTTTATGGTTACTAACTATTAAAATTTGGTTTCTTATAGTTACTTATCATTAAAATGTGGACCCGTGGTAAATTTAGTAAATTGCATCGTAAATATCTGGATAATTATTTTATAAGCAAGAGTTTATTCAATTGCGTACCAAAACAGCGAACTTATAACTAAAAAATTTAAATATAAATATATATATATATAATTTTTAAAATATAAAATATAATTTTTATTAAAATTTTTTTTAAATTTGTTATAGGTGCAATGTAGATCTAGTAACAGTTAACAAAATTCACGTCTATCATACTCCTAGACAACCAAATTTTTTAATAGGTCATACAGAAATATTTTTATTAAAAGGTTTCTTCATTCCAACAGTTTGCCAGTGAACATTAAGCCCATCTAGTTGGAACAATTGAAAAATAAACTAAACAATTTTCTGTTCTCAAACTGTGTCCGATACCTTTGATAAATATTCGTAAATACAATTGTTGACATTTATTTGAAAAATAAATCCCCTACATTACCAATTTTTTATTACGCTGTCCGAAATGTTTAATTATTGATTGAAATATTTGAATTCACTTTTTGTGAGGTATAAAAACTATGAAGAAAAATTACATTTAGTTTTGTGCATTGTTAATTGAAATTGTCATAGCAACGAAGAAGTTCAAATTTTTCTTAAATACTGTTTAAATTGAACTATTATAAAACCAAGTAGTGTATTTTATATGTTTTGTTGTATATATCCAAGTATGCTACGCGATGAATTTGGCTTTTATTATAAAAAGTTTTGTATTTGTCAAAAATTATCATAGAAACTGACCTTGATAATTTGGGAGTTTTTGTTTTTATCAAATAAATGTCAAAAATTTGTAATCGCAAATATTTATCATGGTTTTGGAATACAGTCTCAGAGTTGATTAAAAAATAAATCTTGAATTATAGATATAAATTTAAAATTGAACAGTTAAAATTAAAAAAAAAAAAAAAAGAAACTGAAAAATATTTACCATTAATTTAAAACAACATATTTGTAATAATTATGTAAATTTAATGTTGTTATGCTTACCTATCACTATAATTTAATTAACTCTCAGGTAAGAATTTTCAAAAAAAAAAAAAAAATATAAGAAAGTCAAATGTTTGGTTTATTTTTGTAAACAACTATACTTCATTTATTATTAACATTATATAAGATAATGCAGGTTTGCACTGACCATCAATTCACCATCGAAAACATACTTCAACTTGTTCTATTTTATTTGAACATTTTGACAGATTGCATTTTGAGTATATTTCTTATGTAAGTGACTGAGCTGACTGTTTTGCAAAATAAATTACTATTATTAGTTTATTACAAATATTATAATTTATGTAGTTATTTACAAATTCGATGTTGATGATTTCTATATTTAATGTGGTGGTATAATTAAATCAGATAGTATATTTGTCAAAAAAAAGGATAAAAAAGTTTTACTTTCCACTTTGATATACACACAATTTTTTATTTGTATTTTTTTTTAACTACTGCCAATAGATTTATTCTTGAATCTTTCTTTACCAGAAACAAACAGGAAGTGTGCAAAACTTACAATATAAAATATCTAATACTAAGTCTATGATATAGTAAACCTGTTTGTTGGTACTTATATTGGTAAGTGCATTAATTAATTTATTGAAAAATTAGTTACCTCGCCTTAGGTGAAATGATGTTAATAGTTGCATTAGATCAACTGGGTCTATTCCGCAAAGCCGTCTATATTTTATGGACTGCCTTCGTAGTTCTCCTGATAATTAATTGGAATGAGTTTCCAATTATGAATGGTCCCTCAAACTGTATGTTTTTATCATCTATTTTACCATTTTAATCTCTAGGTTCCTATGTATTTTTGATTGCGTACGTTGTAATATATATATATATATATATATATATATATATATATATATATATATATATATATATATATATATATATATATATATATATATATATATATACATATATACATATAGTTGATGCGCTAATAGAGCTAGAATATGATCGATCAATAGAACTATTTATGTTCCTGCTTTTACGATACTATTCGCGTTTGCCATTAAATTAATTCCATATTGTTACGCTTTTTTAACTTTTGGAAGTTTTTCAAAAATAATAATATTTTATAAGTTTTACCATACAAATAGATAAATGTAGCATTAATTATAATTAATTGTTTACAAGTTTTCATAATATTCACTTAACGAATTTTTGTGGTACATAATGCTTTTGAGTTTCCTTTTAAGCCGATTTTAATGAGAATGATATCCATTGTTGATGTATCAGACCACAAAATTTTAGTATTTTAATACATTTAAAATTATACAGAAAAGGCGATCAAAAAAGCGAATTTTTAAATAAAATCTTGGACCTGCGATATAGCTACATAAACATACGTTTATATTAAATACCAGCAATATTGAAAACAGATTACAATAAAAAAAGTATTTTCGGAATACAAAATACGCGAATTTTTGTTGTAAAACAACCTCTAAAATTTCCAACGGACTTTCAAGGTTAAAATATATTTCTTATGTTAAAAACAAAAATAATAATTGTGAATAAGAAAAAAATTTTAGCACACCATAATCATGTCTATATAATAGTGACAATAAATAATAAATTATGTCTTATAGGTTCTTGCAGAATATTAAATATAAACGTACGCGCAGAGTATTAATATCCGAATGTAACGTTCCGTTAATCAAAATGAAGAAGAAACCTAGATATCTGTGTTTAAAATAAATTCTACGGATCATTTGATTTTTACGAAGTTAATGAAGCTATAATAATAAAATTGTTCAGTTGATAGTCTTGCCTATATAATATAATAATTAAACGCCATTTAAAATCAGTTCCGATTCAATTATAGTTTTGATTACCCTCATCAAACTATATATAAGTATGTAAGTTTATTGCTTGTAGTTTGATTGTAAAAAAAATGTTCAGTAGTTTTTAAGACGTGACTATAACATCTTATATGTACATATTATATATAAATAAAAAAAAGTGACTTTGCGGATTGATTCACACTAATCAACCGTCTTGAAATTTTTTATTGTGCTCTTTTTATCTTTTAATTTTAAATTAAATATTTAAGGAATCTCGTGAAAACGGAATCTTTTTATTAGTTTAGTGTTTCATTCGAGTCTGATTGCAAGGAAATACACAAACCAGACATATTGATTATATGCAACAACAAAGTTTTATAGTCAAAATAAAGATGAACAATTTTTCCAGTATACAGGGTAAGCATTTTTGCTAAAACTATACCTTTAATCAAATATCCGTAAAATTTATATACCCTTCCAAAAAACAACAACGACAGCAATAGAATGAATATATTATATTGTAATTTGTTTAATTTCAATAAATAATTTATTTTGTGTGCCGAAATAATTTTCTCTATACTTTTTGTTTATTTCTAATTAAATTTTTATTTTATTTAGTTTCTGGCTTCATTTACAATATACCAAAAATTATTTTCTGGTACGAAAAAAAAAAAAGAAAATTAATTGTGAGAACTATAATAATAAATATCAAATGTGAAATATTTTAACGAACAAACAAGCGAACAAATGGAACAAATGAATATATAAATTGGAAAATTAAAATAAATATTTATTTTCAAAATTTTTCGTTTTTATATGTTTTATGTTATGTTTATATTTGGAACTAAATTAATAATTATTTTGTTACGATAATGTTTATCTGTCAGTCATTAATATTTATGTGTTTTCAGTTTTTTTTTGTGTGTGCTATTAGTATTTTCATTTGTATACTATATATTCACCTTAATTTTTCCTGACATCGTGTACCCTCACACCGCACTCAATTTTCTTATTTTCTATTAGTTCGAGTCTACTTTATATGCCTTTGGTGTTTTCACATTGTCTATATAAATATTTATAAAGAATATATTATAATTTCGATAATCTCAATGGAGGCATGACTATATATATATATATATATATATATATATATATATATATATATATATATATATATATATATATATATATATATATATATTTATATATATATATATATATATATATATATATATATATATATATATATATATATATATATATATATACACATATATATTTATGTAATACTCCGACGGAATTCAATTATATCTTTTGTTGATAATTTTTACGACTATTTTGGATTTTGGGTAATTTACGAGGGTATTTGAGATTACAGTTTCTTTTTTACATAAGTTATGACTATTGACCCATGAAATTAGAAAAAAATTTGGAAAACTCAAATAATTTTATTTAAAATAGTTTTTGGGAAAACATTTTTTTTGATATGTTTGTTTGTTTGTATAGGTGTGACGAAATTTAATCAAGAAAAATATTAATCGATTTATCAAGCTTGTAGTTGTCAGAGTTTATCAAGGGAATTGATTGGTTTGTGCGGGTTGGGTTAGAATTAGTTCAAGATTTAGTATGTGTGTTAAAACTTCAAATGATTATTTTGTTTTTCTATAATTTTAGATTAATTTTGATCTGGATGCAATGTTAATAATGGAATTGAAATTAGTAATTTATTTTTATCGGAAATCTATATAACATTTTAAAATTTGGTTTTAAAAAACATCGTTGTTATTCAAGATTATATTTATAAACTAAACTATAAGGGTTCTTCTTTAACTTCCCAAATTGAGGCTTTCATTTTTACAATTGTCGAAATATCACTATTTTGCTACCTTTAAGCCCTTGCCGTCTCAAACTTAACATTTGAAAAATCGGTTGTTGGTAAATTTGATACTGTTGAACTTGGAAAATCTAAAATCTTATCATGTAGAGGCATAGTAATAATGGTACGTTTTTAAATGCTTAAGTGGTTGACACATTGTCCTTTTGAAAAGCAAGCATTCATCGAATCTATAATTTTCTGTTTGGCATTTCGTAATTTACTCTCGGCTGCATTCCATTTTAACTGCGCCACTAGAGCTGAAACAACAAATAATGCACCTTAACCTCACGGTGGGAAGTTTTTTATTTAATTTTGTTTCATTAAATCCAATCAGTTTACACCTCCGATATGCATTCGTTATACATTTGCATAACTTGAGGTCTTTTTATCATAATAATCAAGCTTAACCTTATCTTTTTTGCAGATATCAACAAAATTGTAGGCTTCATCAATATTTTTATTACTGTACTATTGAGGGGTCATCGCTTTATTATTACTGAAAGTTAATGAACTAAGGCAGTTAATATAAAGCATTTTTAAGCTATTGCATTGCATTGCAAGCTCTGCGATTAAGAGACAAGTTTCATTAGTTCACTATTTTAGGCTTGATTTATTGTTAAATGAAATAAGTTGTAACCTTTTACTACCATATTCTCGTCATTATCAGATTCTTTTTTGAGAATCACCATTATTTCACCACAAGTAAATTGTTAAACTTAACATTTTCTGGAAATTATCAGGGGTAAAAGTTAGTGCCACACCATAAAATAATCAATATTGTAGCCTTTGTGCGTCAATGTTAAATATAGATTTGACAAAAATACTAAAAGATTTAAGTATAATCTCTAGTGATGGTTCATTTTTGTATAGTATAATTAAGATGGCCATTTAAAAAAAAAAAAAATCATGTAAGTTGAAACCAATATATATTTATTTATATTCCGCCATGCTTGGATCCGTTTTAAATCTTGGGTAATCTTGTGAATTAGTCTGTAGTTTGGAATTTCAAACTCTATTCTTGTTTTACTCAAAAAAATTACTACAGAGTTAAGTTAGATTAGAGAAGTATGAAGCATTCGGATAGTTGCCATTATAAGCTATGTACGTAGTTTTTTACTTCAGCGCAACAATTTCTTTTTTATCAAGAAAATCGTTGCATTTGTTACATATCTTCTATGCTTCTTCTAAACCACACAATGATAAAAAATGACAGTTATATTTGTGTTTGTTGCCCTTATAATTTGAAAAGCCGTCGGGTTAATTTGCTTTATATCATTCTAGTTGGTTTTTGTTATATTTTGATTGTCCTACTTGGTTAAACAACAACAAGTTGGTTAGGTTTTGTAACCTTTTTAACATTCGTTAACACTGTTGTATTAGTTTTGCTCTCAATGTGGGTTTGAATATTATTGTTTTTTGATGTTATTAGTTGCTTCTCCCGCCAAGGATTAGTTTGTTAAATTCTTTAAAATTATCATTTTAAAAACTTTTAACCTTTGACGCAAACAAATCTTGGCATATTGTTGTTTTCTTAAAATATACTCCGCAAGCATGCATATAATGGATTGCTTTTTAAAAGTTATTTGCTTAATTATATAACTAATCCTATAATTAAGCAATGTAGAAGTTTTAATGATATTGTTTTAAAATCGTTTTAAGTAATTATAATACTACTAGCTTATTGAAGCCAGTGCTGCTGACTAACAAAATACCAAAAATCTATAGGTTTGACCACAGTAACCTGAAGACTTTCTGGCAATACTCCGTGTTGAAGGAAGAATTTTCATAAAAATGTTTACTCAATATGGAACTATTAACATTAGATATACTAGGTCTAGATTTGATTGGACTAGTATCCAATCAAATCTAGACCTAGTATATCTAATCAATCTGATCTAATCAAATCAGTAAATGCAGTATCTGCATTTACTGATTTGATTAGATCAGTAAATTCAGCTCAATTATAATTTAGAATTTTAGTATATAGTTTTACTGTAACGCGTTGATTTTATGGTAATTTATCGACCAAAAATTACTGAATTTTAAATTGTTGGTTTATTTAGTTTATTATGGTTAATCATATGATTTTATTTGATCATTTGATTTCAGAACCAAAGTTTCTATATATACAATAGAAATGGAAGACGCCCAACTGTTGTTAACCAAATATATAGTTAGTTAATTTATAATAGATTTTAACCTAATGTTGGACATCTTGGAAAAATAGTTTTAGACTAAATTATATAATCTTAAGTTTTGAGTATGAAAAAATAATCTTATAGCAAATACATATTTTTGTATGTACTATATAAATTAAAATTCAGATATTTTAATTTAAGAAGAATATACAATTTTTTAAATAAAAGAACCATCTGATACCAGCTATTCACCAACTTATAGTAATCCGAAACCCCGGAAAAACAATAAAATTTTGTTAAACTTTATTAATGAATTGGATGGACAAACAAAGATTTATTAGAATATCGATAATATATTTTAAAGAAAAGGCTAATGACCTATACATATATAGATGAAACTTCATACACTTTATCTAATAAATTTTATCGAATGTAATTTCAAAGGAGAATTTATGCTAATTTGACAAGGTCAGACTCACCACCAATAACGCGTAGCTTGACATTAACGTTTTTCATGTAGATCAATATAGAACTAATGTTATCCGTACCGCAAATAACCTTGACATTGAATTAAACAGCAAAACTTTTAACTTAATTTTGTTTTAGTCATCAATTCATAGGAACTCTGGAACATATAAATACCAAAAATTTCAACAGAAAAATTCTAAATTTCATTAATGGCTAATATATGCACATATTGTATCTTCTAAATTGGTAGTAATCAGTAACAATTTCATGTTTAAAATTATAAATCTTAAACAATTGACTTGAATTTTGT
>OY744475.1:144083482-144180982 GCA_963556175.1 Tipula confusa | reverse complement strand
GTCTCTAATATAGATTTTGATTAAGAGTAAAGTCTGATTAACACTTAAGTGGTATTAATTAACCAATTTAAGTTAAGTTGCGCTTGTAAACAAAGTGAGAATTATAAGATTAAAAAATGCTATTAAAAAATATTTTCGACAAATAAATCGCATTTCTAAGCAGAAAAACACTTTTAGAACCCTATAAAAACATAAAGGTGGTGCAATAATTTTTTGATTCCACAGAAAATTGTGGTAACAATTTAAAACTACATTTGCATGACTTAAATTTCAGCATACCTGAATTGGGACCTTTAATTATGCTCTTTTGTTTTAAGGTAAAGTAGAATTTCTAGTTCAAGTTCGTATCAATTAGATGCAGACCTAAATATTTAAAGTTGTTAACCAGCCCAACAGTGTAATCGAAGTGAACAGACTTTGCTTTTGTTTGTGAAAATTTTTATTTAATTCTACAAAAATATTTGACATACATTTATTTTCAATTAAAAAATAGATAAATTAAATGTCCGCCAAGTAGAAAGGTTTTGATTTTGGTGTTCGTCTAAATGTGAAATTAAAATAAAATAGTGTGTTGAAACTGGAATATATAATTTATACTAGTGCAAAACTTCTAACATATTAATTCTCAATATATGCCATCGAAGAGACTAACATCTACTTGATTTATATGTTCTCCAGTGATTAGAAATGTGGAGCTTGTATTATTAAATCCTAACAGGGACATAATGATATTGATATAGAGACATTTTTAAGCTGTATATGAAAACACAGTTCTACAAACTATATCCCAAAGCAATGCTTTTCATGGTACTAGAAATTATATAAAGATAAGAAGGTGGGATATCTGTTTTATTCATACTATAGTATTGAGTAGCACAGCTCGTTTATAAAATAATATAGCTGAAAAATGAATTCATAGTTATGTATTATATAAATCATTAAATCTAGCTTTAATATATCTTTAGTGGACAATTATAGACCAATCTGAATTCTATCGGTGGTAAGTAAAATTTTTGATCGAGTTATTCAAACTAGATTAACTTATTATGTACCTATAATGATTTTGCAAGAAGAAAAGTATACAGTGTCAACTATTAAATTTAGTTGAAACTCCTTATATATGGGAATATGAATTAAAAGAAATTACTACTTGTATATGTCATGATTTATGTCCAATGTGTCGGATTGCGTGAATCACCAAATTATTTTACATAAATTAGCCTTTTATGGACTTGAAAATAATATTGTAAGTACTATTACAAGTTTTGTTTTTTGTAGAACACAATATATCCGAAAAGTCCATTTATCATCGAAGGATCTATAATATTAAACAATGGTGTTCCAGAAGGAAGAATTTTAGGGCCAGTTTACTTTTTGATTTATATCAACATGCAATTGGAATCGGACCTACACGATATAACAAACTGGTTGTATAATAGTGAATTAAAGGTTAATATAAATAGCATTTCATATATAATATGAAATATAGCCACTAAATATGTTTGACGAAATAAACGATCGGTCCCTACGTATAAAAAGGTTTCTACTACTTATTAAGCCCAATTATCTCTTTTTATAAGAAAACGGTTAGACAACCTGCCCGTTACATTACCGATGAACTGTCATACGATATATATTATACTTATATCAATTCGCACCTTATCTACCTAACATCATTTTGGGGTTCAGGTATTAAATATTTAATAAATGATTTGCAACTTTTGCAATATAAATCTTTAAAAGTGATATGAAACTTACCATACTTGACACAATTTAAATTATTATACAACGATAAAGTTTTACCACAGTAACCAAACTAATTGAATTGGAAAATATCTTTACTATCTACAAAATTAAAATTGGTATTAGAAGATGCAATGTTGACTTAGCTACTAATTTCACTGATGATTGATAGAACTACTATATAAATGATAATAATTTTCGTCTTCTAAACTACAAACTTTCATAAACTCAAAATAGTATATTTTATTGAGTAGTTAAGTTATTTAATAAAAAGTCTAACTCTGATAAAGAATATAGGCATTTACTTTTAATAAGACTATTTAATTCTTGGCTATAATTCTCCTATTGTAAATAAAATTAACCAATATAATTTTATATTTTCTTATATAGTATTTTAATGTGCTTTTTAAAAAATAAATGAATTTTTTTGCAACTTAGTAGGTTACAATGAGATACATGTTTAAATATTTCAGCAGTATTACTCACATGTGGATCACACATTAATTTAAAAAACAACCATGGTTTTTTCACTTAAAACCATAGAATGGTTTTAAGTAAAAAAACCACAGATGTTGCACTAAAAACCATTCGACCTGCGGTTGCATTTGGGGCCAAATAGGTGGTCGATTCAGTTCCTGCATTGTCTATAAGATATTTTCGATTGCTGGAACTGAGCTTTTTGTCAATTTTGATATATTTTGTCATTGTATTTGGAGAATTACTAATTTAGATTACCACGGCCGCTACTCCAGAAATATCAACGAAATTATAGAATTTCACCATGTCAATTATTCGATTTTCGTTTCACTGAGAATGAATGTGCCAGTTGATCTATAGAGTAATAACTCTATAGCCTTGGTACAGTTGTAGTATAATACAATCGATGGCTGATTTTTGTGATTTTCATCTAATTCCTTGTCGTGATGCATCAACAGAGTTGATCGGTTTTTTTTCGGAACATAGCTAATGAATTAAAGCTTACTCCATTGAAAGTAGTTCTTCGAAACCCAAAAATGCTTGTTTGTACTTCCCTTTGTTTATCTAGAAGGAACTCTAAAAATAAATGTTATATTTCGATTTGATCTCTCTCAAATTTTTGCCTTTTCCAAGGCCTTCTGGTCCTTTAATGGAATACCACGCAGAGGATAACTGGTTACCTATTGCAAATCCAATTAATCTATATTCCATATTTGTCGGACTTTGAAAGAACATACAGGCGGAATGGCACTAATTGTTCATCAATGGTTAGACTTTTACCAAGCAAACAATATTTCAGCACGTTTTTGCTTACTATAGATCACAAACTCTGTGAATAAGGGTAAATTTATCAAGCGTACAATGCGTGTGAAGATTCGTCAAACAAATAATGGCTCCCAAAACTCATTATAATTTACGATTCCTTGTTTGTGTTTATTCCGTTTAGAAGTAATCCGATCAGCCCCTTTATTTCAATCGAGTGTTCAATTTTTATTTAGAAACTGTGTTTGTATCATAAAAATTTGCATTTGCCACATTATATGTTTATATTTCGTCACTGAAATTCAAACAAAAGGTATCAACAAGTCATGAATATTGTCTACTTACGCATTGATTGATTGATTGATTTTGAATGTACTGCCAAGCATTAAGCAGCATATCCCGGAAAGCGCCGGGCCCACAGTACACCCGTTTTTACATATACTTGGAAGGATATGGAAGGATACTAGTTAAATTATTGAGATCGACCCGGTTACAGACACCTTGGCGGCCAATAGTTAGTAAATTTTTGTGGGTTAGGGAAAGGAAAAGTATGTTAGTTATGACTTAATTGGTCCGATTTCCCGGTATCCAATATTCAAACTACTGTTAGTGTAAGACAATCACATTTTTGTTGTACTGCTCCGCATTCTGCCATCTCTTATCAGCAACTCCAATGTGCCACCACTCATCTGTAATCTGCAGAGGTTTCCTGAAAACAAAATCTATTAATGAACTAATTGCTCTTAGCCATAGACTGTAAGAAATAGAATTAATTTCAATCTGAAATTGTAATTTAATTAATTATAATATTATAAAATTATAATTCTGCAATCCATATGCTGTAATAAATTTGATTAGTTTCCCTTGAAATTCGTTCCGTTGTTCTCTAAAAAGGACCACCCAAATATTACGAACAGACAAAACCAATCTACACTCCAACAAAACTAAAAGATCCTAAGAATTACAAATACTTAAAAACAAATAAATTTAGAGTTATTAGTTAATGTAGAAATATTTTATCTATTTATTATATTTTATTTATTTGTATATAGATTATAAAATATTTGCAAACTACATTTTCCTAATTTATTTGTTGAACTGCCCAAAAATTCAACAAATCTAATTTTATTAAAATAATTAAACAATTGAACTTGATCAAATCCACCGTTTTTTAGCAATTACACAATGTACTTGCATTAAAATCCTATTTATATTTACTTTAAAACCAAAAACACTAGAAATCGAATTTTATTAAAATAATTGAACAATTGAACTTGATCAAATCCACCGTTTTTTAGCAATTACACAATGTACTTGCATTAAAATCCTATTAAAATAATTGAACAATTGAACTTGATCAAATCCACCGTTTTTTAGCAATTACACAATGTACTTGCATTAAAATCCTATTTATATTTACTTTAAAACCAAAAACACTAGAAATCGAATTTTATTAAAATAATTGAACAATTGAACTTGATCAAATCCACCGTTTTTTAGCAATTATACAATGTACTTGCATTAAAATCCTATTTATATTTACTTTAAAACCAAAAACACTAGAAATCGAATTTTAATAAAATAATTGAACAATTGAACTTGATCAAATCCACCGTTTTTTAGCAATTACACAATGTACTTGCATTAAAATCCTATTTATATTTACTTTAAAACCAAAAACACTAGAAATCGAATTTTATTAAAATAATTGAACAATTGAACTTGATCAAATCCACCGTTTTTTAGCAATTATACAATGTACTTGCATTAAAATCCTATTTATATTTACTTTAAAACCAAAAACACTAGAAATCGAATTTTATTAAAATAATTGAACAATTGAACTTGATCAAATCCACCGTTTTTTAGCAATTATACAATGTACTTGCATTAAAATCCTATTTATATTTACTTTAAAACCAAAAACACTAGTAATCGAATTTTATTAAAATAATTGAACAATTGAACTTGATGAAATCCACCGTTTTTTAGCAATTATACAATGTACTTGCATTAAAATCCTATTTATATTTACTTTAAAACCAAAAACACTAGAAATCGAATTTTAATAAAATAATTAAACAATTGAACTTGATCAAATCCACCGTTTTTTAGCAATTACACAATGTACTTGCATTAAAATCCTATTTATATTTACTTTAAAACCAAAAACACTAGAAATCGAATTTTATTAAAATAATTGAACAATTGAACTTGATCAAATCCACCGTTTTTTAGCAATTATACAATGTACTTGCATTAAAATCCTATTTATATTTACTTTAAAACCAAAAACACTAGAAATCGAATTTTATTAAAATAATTGAACAATTGAACTTGATCAAATCCACCGTTTTTTAGCAATTACACAATGTACTTGCATTAAAATCCTATTAAAATAATTGAACAATTGAACTTGATCAAATCCACCGTTTTTTAGCAATTACACAATGTACTTGCATTAAAATCCTATTTATATTTACTTTAAAACCAAAAACACTAGAAATCGAATTTTATTAAAATAATTGAACAATTGAACTTGATCAAATCCACCATTTTTTAGCAATTACACAATGTACTTGCATTAAAATCCTATTTATATTTACTTTAAAACCAAAAACACTAGAAATCGAATTTTAATAAAATAATTAAACAATTGAACTTGATCAAATCCACCGTTTTTTAGCAATTACACAATGTACTTGCATCAAAATCCTATTTATATTTACTTTAAAACCAAAAACACTAGAAATCGAATTTTATTAAAATAATTGAACAATTGAACTTGATCAAATCCACCGTTTTTTAGCAATTACACAATGTACTTGCATTAAAATCCTATTTATATTTACTTTAAAACCAAAAACACTAGAAATCGAATTTTATTAAAATAATTGAACAATTGAACTTGATCAAATCCACCGTTTTTTAGCAATTACACAATGTACTTGCATTAAAATCCTATTTATATTTACTTTAAAACCAAACCACTAGAAATCGAATTTTATTAAAATAATTGAACAATTGAACTTGATCAAATCCACCGTTTTTTAGCAATTACACAATGTACTTGCATTAAAATCCTATTTATATTTACTTTAAAACCAAAAACACTAGAAATCGAATTTTATTAAAATAATTGAACAATTGAACTTGATCAAATCCACCGTTTTTTAGCAATTATACAATGTACTTGCATTAAAATCCTATTTATATTTACTTTAAAACCAAAAACACTAGAAATCGAATTTTAATAAAATAATTAAACAATTGAACTTGATCAAATCCACCGTTTTTTAGCAATTACACAATGTACTTGCATTAAAATCCTATTTATATTTACTTTAAAACCAAAAACACTAGAAATCGAATTTTATTAAAATAATTGAACAATTGAACTTGATCAAATCCACCGTTTTTTAGCAATTACACAATGTACTTGCATTAAAATCCTATTTATATTTACTTTAAAACCAAAAACACTAGAAATCGAATTTTAATAAAATAATTAAACAATTGAACTTGATCAAATCCACCGTTTTCTAGCAATTACACAATGTACTTGCATTAAAATCCTATTTATATTTACTTTAAAACCAAAAACACTAGAAATCGAATTTTAATAAAATAATTAAACAATTGAACTTGATCAAATCCACCGTTTTTTAGCAATTACACAATGTACTTGCATTAAAATCCTATTTATATTTACTTTAAAACCAAAAACACTAGAAATCGAATTTTATTAAAATAATTGAACAATTGAACTTGATCAAATCCACCGTTTTTTAGCAATTACACAATGTACTTGCATTAAAATCCTATTTATATTTACTTTAAAACCAAAAACACTAGAAATCGAATTTTATTAAAATAATTGAACAATTGAACTTGATCAAATCCACCGTTTTTTAGCAATTACACAATGTACTTGCATTAAAATCCTATTTATATTTACTTTAAAACCAAAAACACTAGAAATCGAATTTTATTAAAATAATTGAACAATTGAACTTGATCAAATCCACCGTTTTTTAGCAATTACACAATGTACTTGCATTAAAATCCTATTTATATTTACTTTAAAACCAAAAACACTAGAAATCGAATTTTAATAAAATAATTAAACAATTGAACTTGATCAAATCCACCGTTTTTTAGCAATTACACAATGTACTTGCATTAAAATCCTATTTATATTTATGAATTTTGTCTACTTACGCATGTATATAAAATAATGTTTCAGTATAATATATGCCACGACAATTGCTTTCAAGGCATGTATCTAACAGATAAAGATTTGGCGAAAAAACTTCAAAATTATTTGTCCGATACTAAATTAATCAATTAAGCAATGTAATATTCAATGGTTGCAGAGGATATGAAAATTATTTTCATTGACTTCTATTCACCATAATAATTCAATTTGAAATACGCGTATTAGTTGCATAGTGTACATAAAAGACACATTTCAGTAGCATATGTTGGAAATTGGTTTGAAGGCCTATATCTCAAATACAAAAAATTGAAAAAAGCAAAAAATTTGGGTTTTAAATCTAGACTAATTTTAAAACATTTGTTTAAACCACAATAGTTTTACAGAATATTAAACAATTCAATGCTAATTCTTTAACTTCTTAAAGTTTAAAACTTATTTTAAACTACAAAGCATTAATTTTAAACATAAAAAGATCTGATCTAAAATAAAACCAAAAAACACTTGAAATAAATCCTTTTTGTTTTGGCAACTAATAAAGAAAACTCTAACTATTTGATTTTACGTACAAAAAAATTATAGATTTGGTCATACTAAATTTAAACATATATGGTTTAAAAAATCCAAAATTTTCTCTTAAATATTAAAATTTAAAACATAAAAGATTTAGAATTGTCCGCACAATGGTTCTCAACTAAAAAAACATAAAAGTTATGTTAACTTTTACATATTAAAAATTGAACGAAAAATTGAATCAAAGGTGTAATAAATGAAATTTGCATTGTTTCCTATAATTCACTAGAACAACGTAATCATACGAAATATAAAAACCTAGTATGAACCATAAAATTATTGATAAAATAATCTTAACTAAGAAAATTTAAGAATCTTAACTAAGAAAATTTATATAAATATTAACCAATTAAATATTTGTATAGGTATAAAAAAAATAAATCTACATTATTGTTGATATTCGATTAAAGGATCTTATGGTACGCAGCCTTCTATACCCGTTTCTCAAACGAAAAAGTGACCTTTCTTCTAAAAAAAGTTAAGACTTTATAAGACATATCTGAGGCTCATCATTACCTACGCTATATCTGCATGGATGCGAGAATTGTCCATAAGCCACTGAAAAAATCTTGTCTCTTTGTAATTAACCAGCGTTCGATTTGTGTTTGACGATTGGCCTAAACCTCCAACCTACAAATGCACAAGTAATATAGATCTTGAAAAACGCGCTAATCTAGAGAGTTTCAATAAATTCGCTAGACTACTTCAATCGAAGTTGATTGATAGGATATCAAATTCTGAGACACTATGCCTCCATGAAAATCTTCACTCATGAGATCTGTCGCTCGCGTGAGAGCAAAATAATTAAATAAGTCGCCTAGATCATAAATTTAATAAACATATTTAAATAAATTAATTAAATAAATCAATAGATTCCAGAAAACAAAGTAACAAATGTAAAATTTTAAATTAATGTTGTATATATGTTAATAGTTTAGGTTAAGTAGATAAAATTAGTTAAAAATACATTTAAGTAGTACAAGTAGTGCAAATAAGTTTAAAACAATAAGTTTAAGTCCTTTACTTAGGGTAATAGATGATAAAGTTAAGGCTAAGAATCTTAGTTAAGGAAATTTATGTAAATACATATTGTCAAAATAAAAACTGTTTAATTAAAAAAAAAATAATAACATTATTGTAGTTTGGTTGATGCTGCTGCAGCCTGACTATCGAACGAATTTTTAATTTGTATATGAAATTTAATTCACATAATCACATATTCATGAGCTCGATCGAAACCGAACTGTTACAATGAAATGAAGCAAATTTCGTCTCTTATTATAAACAATATTTATATATATTTTGTTAGTCAATTAGGCAACACACCAAATTTAATGGTGGCGGTGGAACACTGGAATGATAGAACTGTCAAACAAAAAACAATACATATAACTGATCAGATCAGGAAATTACTGACTTTTTATTTTAAATAAAAATGTTCAATCTATTTTTATTTGATTACAAACTGACGAGTTTATATTTTAAACCAACGATGTTAGATTTTAAACATAGGTTTTCTTTTGGAACCAACAGATATTACTGGCATTTTACAAGCTATATTACAGGCATTTTGGTTTAAAATTAAAACGTTTTTAACTGTAGAGTAAAACTTTTTGAGCATTAGTTTTAAACATTATATTCAGATTTTTTAAATTTCTGAGTTTGTTCATCTAGATTTTTTAAAGTTTAAATATTAAACCAAAGTAGTTTAGGTAATTAGTTTCGATTTTTTGCTTTGTATCAATTGATTTTTGCTTTGAAAATTAACAAAAAATTATTTTGTGGATACCGTCAATTTAAACTTGAAATGTGACTAAAAGACACTTATTAGTAGGATAATAATCTAAAATTTAAACAGTTTTAGATTTTATACAGTCTCAAATCAAATTAAAACTTTATTTAATATTAAGGTGATATATTATTTTGTATATTTTAAATTGTAATAGAAGCGACATACTGACTATATATTTTTTCAATTTCAATGGGAAAATATTTTTTTAAAACTTATTGCCATTCACATTTACACGTAAATAAACAAAAAAACAATATAATTGAAAATTATACTATATTGAAAATTATAATGTGTGTAACACTAATCAAAACTAAATTCCAAACTAAAATAAAAACAGTATACCAATTTAAATAAAATATGTATACATGTTTTTATGCAACATAAACAAAGACAAAAAAATTTAATTTTCTAAAATAAAAAAATAATAATGGAAAAATAACATAAATTTGTAATGCAATTTTGTCCATCCAAAATATATACATATATATATAAATGTATAATAAACTTTAGAAGCATTTACATATTCAAATTAGATTGCATAAAAATGTACATATATATATATATATATATATATATATATATATATATATATATATATATATATATATATATATATATATATATATATATATATATATATATATATATATATATATATATATATATATATATATATATAAACATTCGGTGAATATAACCTCCATTATTATAGAGTAAAATATTGATACGATGAAAAACCCTCGGATATATAAAATATAGAAAATACCCGAAAGAATATTCTCACAGTTTTTCTTTTTAGCAAATTTTTTTATACTTTTATTTTCGTTTCAATAAATAGTCATAAATGGTTGATTGGATTAGCTAAAAAAAATAAAAATAAAACGGACTGGAATGTATGGTCGATGATGGTTTATTAGATGTATGTTTACAATAACATTTAAAGGGTCTTATTCGAACAAACACAATATGCCTTTGTCTGGAATAGAAAAAAACTGAAAAATGATATACAAAAATTTTAAAATTTCATATCAATTCTCCATAATATTAATAATATTATTGTTGTTGCCGATATCTCAAAGTGCCAGTTCGTTTTATGATTGAATAAAAGGAAAATTCTTTTTCTATCAATATATATATATATATATATATATATATATATATATATATATATATATATATATATATATATATATATATATATATATATAAATATATATATATATATATATATATATATATATATATATATATATATATATATATATAAATATTTATATATATATATATATATATATATATATATATATATATATATATATATATATATATATATATATATATATATATATATATATATATATATATATGCATAAAGAGAGAGATCGAATTTTTTTCTAATTTGTTTAAAACGGAAAATTATGTTTGCATAAAGTATATCGAAATACGTATATATGCGTACATATTTGTCTTGCAAAATGGAAATAAGAAATATTATTTATATTCTTCTACTGATAAAGGGACATATATATATACATAATAATATTATATAATGTAAACAAAATCAAATTGGTCATATGAAAATAAGAAAATCATACCCATGAGAAAATTTATGATTTTCGTATTTATCATGATTTTGTTTTGGTTGATTTGGTTTATTAAATTATGGGTATACCAACTTCAAATTATATGTGTGACACAGTGTATATGGTATTTTGTTTCATTATATTATTAGAATTTCTTTTGATAATATTTCAATTCCTTGGACCACGTGAACTTGTGCTAAAATGAAAATTTTTGGACTATAGAATCAAATAGTTTCGGAATGGTGAAAAAATTGCCTGATATCTGCCTGATTTAAAAGTCGGTTCAATAAGGAATTTACCATGAATTTTGGTGCTCTCATTTAAAATAATAAAGTTAATGCAAAATTGGGTGGCTCATTAAGCGCAGTGCTTAATAATAATAGGTGGTATAGTGTCGCAACTGACGCCTATATTAATATCAAGATAACATCAATATCAGGCTCTTATAGGAAGAATCAGTTACTTATTTAGGTTTTCGAAATCTGGTTTTAGAAAATGATATTTAAAAATATGGATTTGTTCATAACCGTAAGTTAAAAATCTGTTTTTTTCGAAAAACGTCCGTAATTTTGTCATTAATTGTGGCAATGCTTTAACACAGCATAATAATATTCAATCTTAATTTTTGTAATAATTATATATAGTTATCCATTATTAATGTTTTAAATACTGATACAAACAGTTCACCTGTACGCAATATCCCAGATGTATTATCTGCAGTATAAAAATTTAAAAATTATAAGTTTAATAATTCAGTTTAATTTCATTTCATATCATTATTATAAATGCCATAAATGTAGAAGTTGATATTAATAATCCTTTTGACAACTCGGATGTTGACCCTGATGTTCCACTTCCTAGCCGCAATCAAATTAATGTTTTTATGGAAGATATAAATACCTAAATTTCACTGTAATTTCTCTTTAAATTCTAACTCTTCTTTGGGATTGTATGTATAATGAAGAACAATTAAACAATTAAATGTATGGAGAGCTTCATTGTTGAATTTATTTAAAACATCTACAAAATCACGCAAGCGTAAACGAAATGTAGACGGTTCGAAACGAAATATTTTAAAACGACATACAAATGAAAGTAAATCCTATTGTCATCAACGAGGTCTACATCGGACCAGAATAGTAAATGCTTCATGTAGATGGCTGTGAATAGACAAACAAATTTCTTTTATTTAGGTAATTGATTCGCATTATTGTAGTTCAGTACCTTGAAACCGAGCTAAAGTTGAACAAAATGTATAAGTATTATATTAATTCGACAAAAACCCCAATAAAATTGTACTTATACCCAACAATTTTTTATGAAGGCTTAATTAATCATTCTACAGTCTAAAAAATATCAATCCAACATGTGTACAATTCCAACTTTTTAATTGTCCTATCGACTAAAATAGAGCTAAGAACTACCGCTAAATTAGAGCGCGATAGTGATAAGATAATGTTAGAAGATATACCAAAGCATTTATTTGTTACGAACTGCAAAACATCTTTTCTTTACCGGAACTCAACGTATCCAGTATTTTTCTATAAACGGAAATTTAGTGTTTATAATCAAACGGAACATTGTAATACTAATAGTATGACGTATTGCAGTATTTGAAACTCATCGGGTAGATCACCATTTTCCTGACCTGGGTTTCTATTCTTGAACTATGGCGAAAATTTTCGGTATCTAACATTTTCGTAACGTAACGTAAGACACCGTAGGCCCTCTTAAAATATCAAATGAATATAGATATATACTGACATTGCAATGTGAATTAACAAAATACATTGAAGCGATACCTATGAAAAACAAAGAAGCAACAATTGCGAGAGCCTTTGTAGAGAAATTCATATTAAAATATGGTATTTTCAAGATTTTAAAATCAGACATGGGATCTGAATTTTTGAATGATGTCATGAAGAACGTTTGTGAGTTATTGAAAATTAGCCAAGTGAACTCAACTCCTTATCATCATGAAACATTATGATCAATAGAGATAACCCATAGAGTGCTAAATGAATATTTAAATAACTTTTCGACAGATTTCAATTGGGAAGACTGGTTACCCTATTTTGTATTTGCTTACAACGTAACACCTCATACGGAAACAGGTTATACTCCATTTGAACTAGTTTTTGGCAAAATAGCCACAATACCTTCTTGTATTACTGACCCAGTATCAAAACCAATTTATAACTATGATAAATATGCAGAGGAGGATAGGTTCAGATTAAAAGAAGCACATAAAAAAGCCAATGATCTATTAAATCAGTCAAAATTGACAAGAAAGGAAGTATATGATAGAAATATAAATCCATCAAATTTTAATGTAGGTGATTTCGTCTTTCTAAGTGGTGGAAACAGGACAAAATTTCAAAGTAATTACACCGGTCCATATGATATTTTGGAACAAAGTAGTGTAAATTCGAAAATAAGATTGGATAACGAAATCAAAGAAATTCACAACAACCGTTTAAAAAAATAAAATAATTAAATATCTTTAGTATTAAGTAAAGATCTAATTATATATTAATCAAAAAAAAAAAAAAAAAAAAAAATTTAATAGATTAAAATTTTCTTAAAGAGTAAGGGTGTAGTGATCCCACATATCTTAAAGTTTAATAACTCGATTGAACTTAATTAAACTTATATATAAAGCTGAATCAAACATAATGTTGTATAAACGGATATTCAAATTACACATGTGCAATATAATTAGTCATATTGACATTAATATTTAAATTTAAATTCAATAGATTTGAAACCAAAAGTTGTAAAATATATTGTCGCATAAACATAATTTCTGATGAATATATATTCGTGGACGATGCGCGTGTGAAATTATGTTTACACGACATTATATAAAATTGAAAAAAATAGAAATGTAAAAAATAAAAGTTAGTGTCAAACAAGAAAGCAAAGGGTGAACAAGATTAAAGTGAAAAGATAATGATGTAAAGCGTTTTTATTTGCCAATATAAAGAACCTACGACAGTTTTCGTAATCGTAATGGAGAAACCATTAACTGGTATTATTGAAATCATTACGAAAATATAACCGTGGTGAATAAAAATTATCGAATAGTTTATTTTTTGACAGCAAAAATTGTTCGATTTTGACATAAATTGAAATGTCGCTTTTATATGAAAAAAGTTAACAAAAAATTGTTTATTTTTGGGTTTTTTTAATATTTAGAAGTATAAAATTGAATTTTAATGATTGATACTTATATTTTCGTAAGTTTATTACGTGAAACCATGTGATTATTTGAACAAAATGATGTCCTATTTTAATAAAGAAAAATGTGAATTGCGAACAACGAATTTATTTAATTTATATTTTTTATGTTTTTTTTTTGAATAACGACCTTGGTTTACCAGTATTCCAATAATTCCAATTACGACCTTGGTTTACCAGTTTTAGACTGTATTCGGTTGAAATGGCCATCTCTGATTTTACAATATTCATAACAAAAAAATTGTTATTTACATATTTGTGTTGCGATATTTTTTACATGGATTGACGATTGACGAACTAAATTGATAACATATACAATATAGGATGCGTTTCGAATAATTATTTTATTAAAATTTAATTAATTAATAAACTGAAAAATTACCATAAAAATTAGGTTTTTTCTTATGTTATATTTTACAAAACACGTGATTTTTATTTTGTCCTTTGTTTGGTTATCGCCTTAACCCAAAAAATTTTAATGCAAGAATCGATCTATATTCTGTGAAATTATTATCATTTTTTAATCTATCAATTAATTTATAAATGAATACACGCGCAGAAATGAATTATTGTTCACTAAATTTATTATCGTTAGCTTTATTTTCCATATATATCTTACTCTTATGAAAAATAAAATTCATCCTTGCAATTTCATTACGAAAATGAAATAAGGAACTAAAATACCTTTACGAAAATTTTAGTAACGTTCTGTTGCGAAAATTTCCGTAATCCGATTACAAGAATCGTATTTTATGATTTTCGTTACTTTGGACTTTGGGATTTTCGTAATACTTTGGATTGGGTACCGAAAATGTTCGTAACAGTTCAAGAATAGCACCACTGGACATTCCCAGATCCAGGAAATTGATGCGGTGCATATAGAAGTATTGAAAAACACTTGAAAGGAATGAAAGCTAATGTCTGGTTCTGATACTTCAATATTTGGATGTTATTAATTTTAGTAAAATTAAAGATTGCAATAAAATGAAATCAATAAAAACACGGCAAAAAATAAACACCAACAATGTGTTGCCTCTGCCTGATATAATCAATCAGAGATGGGTTAAAGTTTCCGTAGAAAAAGTAAATGACCTTAATTCGATGTGCGGCTTAATATCAGAAATTGATGCACATTGGATCAACAATTATTGATCAAAAATCGGTAAGCAACCTCTTGGAAACTTAAATTAACTGTCACCGAATATTGAACAATTTTCTTTGCAAAAAATCAAAATTATTTTTTTCGTGTAAGTCCGGTATTTTAGTGTAAGTCCACAAAGTATTTTCACTTGGTGGACATACACTAATTTACCAAGAAAATAAATTTATATATTTGCCAATTTTAAGAAATGAGCAGTTTTCTGGTTAAAGTTTAAATTGGAAATAGTTGACAGCTAAAATGATAAAGTTTCATTTATGAAAAATACTTATAGGTTCAACTTAAATCAATAAATTTACTTCCATTGATTTTCCTCAATATGCAAAAAATGTCACTTAAACGAAATAAGCACTACAAATGAATGACCAAATATAAAACCTCATTGCTTCGCAATGGCTCCTTGGCTCAAATTTCACTCTGTCGAGTCTATCGCCATTTCATCATGCAATATACAAATTCGCTGAAAACTTAATTTTGTCAATATTTAATACGATTAGGGAAATTTTTTGGGGCTGCATTTATTAGATTTGGTTATTCCTTGGGAAATGGAAATAAGCTTCCATTGTTTCAATTATATCCATTGTTAGAAAACTTCAATTTTGTTTCTTCGAAGTACTATAGAATAGAATTGCTTTACTTCTAATTGTCACATTGTTTTTGAAGGTTTCAAATCATCTTTTCAAAACTGAGTTTTATTAAAATCTCCATCTCTATCAAAATCTAATTTTTTTTTAAATTGTAGAATAAACACCTTTTTGCTTAAAAAATTACGACTGTTGACTTTTGAAAAATCGAAAAACAGCCAAAGGGTTTTTTACTTCGTATTTAAAATCATTTTTTTATACAAGAAAAACAATTGAGCTTAACACAGACTCTTGTGAAACTTTAGATTTCATATATTAATAAAGGTTCACTGTATATATAAAATGCATAAATCTTTACATGCTGACATCGTTTTTCCAAATAAGAATTTAAAAAAAAATATTTCTGAACTCAGCTTTCCTTATCTTTAGTAAAATTGCATACCATATGTATATCAACCACACTTTTGGTAATTTTTATATCATGAGCAGTGATTATTATTTCTTAAATAAATGCGTATAGCTGCACACACCATACATACATCTAAATAGTTACATAGATGATACTATAGAAGATGATAACGATGATGATAAAGCAATATTAACACAAAAACTTAAATTAGATGAAAATTGGATTTTCAGCTCATATTTTGTAAAATACATAATGCTGTCGACTGTATAATTTATAACTGTATTTCGGTAATACAAATTTAAGAATTATTTTACATTAACAAATATTTACCTGTTAGTAATGAATTTACAGCCATTTCAAATCTGAAGGAATTTTAAAATTTAGCTAGTAATATTCTGTAAATGCGCAATGCAAAAAAAAAAAAAATAAAAAATGAACGCATACTTTGCTATCTATGTTTAAGCTAAAATCGTCAAAATTGCGATAATTAGCAATTTAAATGCAGCCTTAATTCACTTTTAACGGGTTTACCGTTAAATCTTTTTTGAACAGTTTTCTTATCACATATACATGTCGTTCCATTTGTTTTAAATAATCTAAATTATTATTTTTACAATAATAATAATAAGAATATAAACAATAAAACAATAATAATAATAATATAAACAATTTTTATAAATTAAAATTAAATTAGATTAGATTAGCATGAACAATAATAGCGTAAGAAAATGTGACATATCAAAAAAAAAAATACTTTCACGTAATCAGATAAACGACAATGCATGAAACATATCATATTCAGTGATGAACTTTGAATATATATTATTTTTATGGTTAGATTTGCAAATAAAAATTATCAAGTTGTTCACATTAGCACTCAGTCCATTGAAAAGTTTAAATCCATCGTAAAAAATACTTTTTTGAGTGATTTAAAATTTTTAATTAGGAATTACAAACACTCTGAATCTGAGAAATTGCTTCGAAATTCATGATTTCTCTTACCAAGCCCATATTTTATTTTACAAATTGTCAGTAAATATTCATAGTCGATAAGGTACTTGAGCGGTAATATTTGATCACTGTACAAGAGTTTGGTTGATGTTAAGAGCGGTATAGTTGTGCAATAGCTTTAATGCCTTTATTCTGAATGAGCTGCAAATCATTTATATACGTAATATTCGTTCTTCCCCAAATTTGAATCAGATACGTAAAATTTAAATAAATATAATTATAATAAATATTTTTGCGAAACAAATAAGGTATGTATTGTCCGACGCGCCTTATAGAGCACAATAATGGGGATTACATTATATTTTATACTATTTACATGGTTAATCCATGACAACTGAGAATCAAATATCAAACCAAGATAACAAAACTTTTCAACTCGTTTTATCACCACAATATTAAAAGTAATTCCATCTAATAATTTGGTTTTTGTTTAGTTTTTGAAACATTTAGCTTAATCTTATTGCGGCAAAGCCAAAAACTGATTTCAAGATCTTGTTTCATTGCAGTTTTCTGTATCCACCTATTCCATAATTATATAGCTTCGTCAAAAGTATTTGGTGATCTACACAATCAAACGCCTTCATTATATTCAAAAGCAAAGATGAAGTGACTTTTTTGTCTACCGAGCTATAAATATTTTCAACCAAATTTAAAACAGCTGACAGATTAAAAATTAATTAAAATCAAATTGCACACTAAATGTGCAGGCGAGCATCAAAGAACTTTTCTTTGTATTCTTTGTTTTTTTTTTGGTGAAAACTGCTAATTGCATTTAAAATTATATCGATACGCATATACGATACCATAAAATTGAACAGTTCAAACGAATTCAAGATTTCAATAATTATAAAAAAATGCATGCTTCAAAGCAATTAAGATAACGAAATTTGAGGAGGTTTATCAGTTTCAATACTATATTACGAGTAAATTTTAACACAAACACTTACACATTTTATTCTGGTTTCTGTTAAAATTCAATTTATGTAAAGTTAAAAAGAAAAATATTCGATAACAGTTCGATGATATCACAACATTTTTTTGAAACATTTTCAATCATGCATCTCACGAAATAAATGTATATTATAATTAGCATACGAATGATACATAATTTGGATTTAATACGGTTTTGAATATTCGCTAATGAATTAATTAAATAAAACAGATTCATTATTCACATTGCATTTATAGACGAAAATTATTTATAAATAGGTTTTTTCATCTTAATGTCCATTTAGTATAATTATCGAAAACCTAGTTAACATATGGTAAATTAAGAGTTTTTAAAAAAAACTAAACCTTGATTCGAATCTAAAATGCTTAAAAAATGTTAAGATTAGAGTTTATAATAAAATCACAGAAGTTTAACATTTATTGCATTTTGAAAATAACTTGACTGAAAATGTTCTTGCTGGAGTCTACAATTGTATCAGTATAGAAATAAAATACGCCACTTAAATTACCTATATAACATATAGATAATGCGAAATTTTCTTGGACCTAAGATGGTCTAGAAATTATGGCAAATAATTCATATATACCAATATGTTTGGGTTGGGTGGTACCGAATTTGGATTTTTAACCTCTGAAATTTCATTTGAGCTGACTGTAATTCGCATATACTTTAGTTACTCGTGTTATTATTTCAGTGATTGTATCCTAAAAACACATTAAGCTTACACCATAACGTAACTGGAGCTCATTAGCTACTGACTCCAAATTATTAAATAAAGTTTGATGCTTTGATGCCTCTAGGATTTTATTTAACTCAAATGTTATTAAAAAATTAACTAAAAAAATGTGTTCCAATTTTTATTTTGTTTAATTTATTTTGCAATCTAAATGCTTAGGAGACATTCAGTAAATTTTTTGCCATTTACATTGGCATGATTAAGGTATTTCATCCATTGATAAAATCTCGAATTTTTAAAAATTAGTGTTTATAGTTTAGTGTATCTAAAACCTATTTGCCAAATCGACAATTTTGTGACGTTTCAATTTTTTTGTCCATAAATGTTTACGCCATGTTAGACGTTTGTTGAGGTGAATACCTAAATATTTTTGAATAAGTAATTTAAAAATGGTATATCCCTTATTCCCTTATGTGGTAACTCATGCAAAACTTTTTCTGTGATAAGATCATCTCCTGGTGCCTTTTAGAATTTAACTCTCTCTGTACCACAGTTTTTACTTCAAAGTTAGAAACCTTCGTGATTGTATGATTCATTTGCAATAGCAGTTTCAAATGAATTGTTTTCTTTATGGTAAGGTTGAAATAATCTTTCGAAATGGTATGCAAATATACCTCATGTTTCTCTTCATTATTCCCACAGACCTTAACTTTTACGTTTTGAAATTAAAGTAAACTGATGTTTAAATTTTAAACAATCCTAACCTGACCACAATATTTTCTAATGTCCAAAAAGATATGTTTGTGGCAATCATCATGCTAAATAATCAATCTAAATAAAAATATTAATTCATAGACATTTTTACTTGTTGATTTATTTAAATTTGTGGCTTTGTCTTTTGAGCAAGTTGAATATACTTCAACGATGTTAAAAAAAATGTAACTGAATGAAGTCCTTTTTTATTTAGACATACTTGTTTCCTTTCAGTAGATGCAACATCGACAAGACCCAACTCTATTAAATATTTTATTGTATTGTTAATTTTCCGACGTTACTATACAGGGTGGTTGGAACAAATTGATGTAATTGTTGTGAAATGAGTCGTTATTTTTGGGTTGGCAAACTGCGAGTTAATGAAAATGAGCGGTTTATATATCACCAAACTAATCGTCATTCCCTTCATAACAGTTGCAAAAAATTCATTAGTGGAATTTTATATGGATAAAATGGTCGGTTAATTATTTTACGAGATATGCGATCGAAAACCTTAACCAAATCTCTATAACTATATGCAACCCTTTCATATACATACTTGCTAATATTTAAAGTTGATCCAATACAAAAATCCATATAATGATATATATGAACCCAGAAATGACTAACATTATTTTCAAGGTTCAATCAGCATGGCACTTAGTAATTATTTGACAACTAAATATTTTAACAATTTTTATGTTGCTTTTTTATTTTTTGTGGTTAAACGAATCGATGTTGTTGATTTTTCTCTTATATACAGTACTCGTATATACATTTAAGAATATGCTTTTTGCTATAATAAGAATAATACAATATGTATTATATTCGTGACATAGAAATATATAATTTTATTTTATATAAAGAATGAAGGAAGAGAAAAAAATTAAAAATTACCACCAAAACCAGCAAAATACTTCCTTACTATACTTAGTTGCAAAAGTAGAGTGATTTTTTTTTTGTTAGATACATTTTGTGCTATGTACACTAATATTAAATTAAAGGCGGGGAGAGACCAAATATATATGTATAACAAAAAACAAAAATAAAGTCGATGAACAAGAAATGGTATTTTCCATTTTCCTTGTAAACCCGGAACATACATACACAAAAATACAAATAACAAGTAAGTTATTTTGAATAAAAAATGATACCGATGGAAAAAATTTTTTTTTGGTTGGTTTTATGTTTTTCTAGAAACAAAACATAGGAAAATTGACAAGAAAAGTAATTTTCATTCCTACTGTGTATGCTGTTTTTTTATGACAAAAATTTCCAAAAAAAAATCTTTAGATTCAACAAACTTGGTTTTCCTCTTTATCCATGTAACATATATTATATAGATAAAAGCTCATACCGTATAAACTTTAATTCATCAAACTAGAAATAGGAGTTTTATAATGTCTTAGAAACATCAAAAAGGATGAACATTGTGTGCAATTTTATCTTAACATATATTATACTTGTATATGTGGTTCTCATATTAGAAAGCTTTGCAACATAAAATTACAGAAAGGTGGATTTACTATTAATCTAAATATATGACGAGTTCGTATATAAAGTAAATAATACGTGAAACAGCATAGCAAATACAAATTCCAAAGACTTTAGCAAACCAATTAAAATCCAACGTAACAAAAACAAAATCTTAAAAATTAAGTAGCACTCAAAAACCCTTTTAATTCTCATAAAATGTTTTTTTTTTGTTTGTTAATTTTAACTTTTTTTTTTTTTGTTTAAATTATTCTCACATAAAAATAAACTTCTAAGTTAATAAAAAAAAACGAAACGAAATTGTAAGATTCAACAGATAACATAAAAAAAATCTCATCAAAAATATATAAGATGTTCTCCTATATATATACTCATATAATAATATGTACTTTGACAATATGAAAATTAGATTTAATCAAAATAAAAAAATGTCGAAATAAGATGTAGTACTTTATATAATATAATTTTGTGTTATGATGGACGATGACAACAACGACAAAGTTAGATGATGGTCTTTTGATGAAAGGATGTAAAGCGGATAAGGATTTGTTGTAAATTAGATATTCTGCATTGTTTAAATTTTTATTTTGTTTGTGTATTATAAACGTCTTGTTTTATTATTTTATGTCTAGAAATAGACGAAGTTGCTGAATTTAATGAAGTTTGAAAAATTTCCTTTGACAAAAATTTTGTACTTAATTTACTAGGAGATAGAATTCACAAGAAATTAAATGAAGCAATTTTGAGCATACTAAAAGTTGATAACATTTTTATAAAAGCATAGCTTGAAAAATTGTAAGTTAGCCTTGAGTAGATTTTTCTTTTGTTAATTTATGAAAATCAGTCATAATTTGAAATAGTATAAGAAAATTCCAAGCAATGTTGCTATAATTTAAAATTTAGAAATTTCAGTGATTGTAAATTATTAAGATATAATGTTGAAATTATTTTAGGCGATTTTAATTTTTCTGATTTAATTTGGATGATCGATGGCAATATTTTTGTTCCTTTTAATACTAGTAATTTTTCCCGACTAATTTGTGTTTTATGGCAAACTTATATACCTATAGTATGGTTTCGGAGCTTTTTTGGACTTATTTTTTTATACTAAGTTTCTTTTGAGCTTGAATTGTGCGATGACATTGCTAAGTCATCGTGTGTGTATTATAAAATTGTTTCAGTAAATATTTCTTTTAAAGAATGCTCTAATAATTTTATAACAACCCAGTTAAAATCTGCGAATTTTTTGCTAAATACTTCAAAAGATAACACACATATTTGAATGGTATCTGGTGATTATTTAAAGTTAGTTTTTTTCTGAGTTAGACGTGATAGAAGCATTGTTAAAAACGGATGCTTTACAGGGTCCTGGATCAGAAATCCTACCCGTATCTCTATTAAAGCATTGTGTTGATGGATTTGCTGCTCCGTTGTGCTTGTTATTCAATTCGATTTTCAAACAAGACAGATTTCCTGACGCTTGAAAAGTACCAAAAGTCATACCGATCTATAAAAATGAGTCACGCAGTGATGTAACTAATTATTGAGCTATTGCAATACTAGTCTTCTATTCCAAAACTATTCGAGTCAATAGTCAATAACGTAGGTCAGCGGACGTCAGCCTGGATTTTTTTCAGATCGTTAAACAATTCCTAATTTGGCCTTTTTTCAAAATAATTTAATCAATTCAGTGATTGCGGGTACTCAGGTCGAAGTGGTTTATACTAATTTTGCTAAAGAATTTGACAAACTTAATCATTGCATATTATTAGAAAAACTTAGTAAGCGCTAAAATTACGACTTTATTCTGTTAAATTGGCTAAGGTCAATCTTATCAAGCCGGAAAATGTATGTCATGATTAATGTGATATATCTTCAGAATGTTTTTTTTGTGTCGTCTGGTGTGCCTAGGGGATGCCATATAGGACCACTATTATATATATATCATTATTAATGACGTTTTTAGTTGTTTTGAATATACGATAGACAAGAAAATATTTGCAAATATTACAAGTGAACTAGATCGTGATTTATTTCAACGCAACTTAAACATATCTCGTGATTGGTGTGTTCTTTATTTTTTGCTCCTGAATGTGGATAAATGCCATTTCTTCACTTACTGTAAAGCTAAGAATCCAATTAAATTTGATTATTTTCTTAACTACCAATTATAATGAGGAGAGATAATGTGATTAATGATTTGGGGCCATCCTAAGTTTAGATTTATCATTTAACTCCCATATCGATGCAATTGATAACAAAGCTTATTCTATGTCAGGGTTTAATAAAAGAAATTCGAAAGATTTTCTTTGAATTTTAAGTCATTTTATACTTCTAACTTGCGTTCGCAGTTTGAATACGCTAAAGTCATATAGTCTCCGTTTTACGACTGTCATTCTAACAAAATAGAAAGCATGGAGAAACCATTTAAGTTATTTGTTCCTAAAATTTGGTTTCTCTTGAAAGCAAAGGCTGTAAATTTTCAACGTAACTGAAACGGTGTATGTTTCTGTGTCTCCAAACATTGACATCTAACCGTTAATGTACTAAATAGTGCTACATTGACACGTGATATTATTTGTAGTAAAGTATAGCCAACCTGCTTTTACATTTTTCTTCCCTATGCCAAACATAGGGAAGAAATAGCTCAATCAGTTTTAAGTCGGTAGATACTTTAAGTTGAAAGGATATATTCTAAATCAAGGAACATTGAGATCAGACAGTTATATTTATCTTCATTAAGATGTTGTGGTATGGAAATTTCTCGTTTGTAAGTAAATAGGTCAAAGTACCCGCATGAGTGTATCTCAGGCGTATTTGACTATGTTTATGTGTGGTCGATTTGATATATTCGTTACCTTTACATTTAATCTAAAGCATGGAAGGAAATAGTCGATTAAAATTACCAGAACCAGTCGTTATAGATGACAGCCATTATAGAGGCGTTATAGAGACGTTGACCTGTACAAAAAATTATACATGTTCAGGAATTAATAAAACAGTATTTAAGTTTTCTTAAAATAATAAAATGCAAATAATATATATATTTATGGCAAAAAAAATTATTACAATGAATGGTACTTATAAAGATTTTTCATTAGAACACATTTTTCAACTACAAAATCATTACAGGCTTTATAAACGTATAAATAATATAGGCATGAATTAACAATGAATGTGAAAAACATTTTAACGTTTAAAACAAACAAAAAATGTAGCAGTTTAAGTGTCATTTTCATTAAATAATCTTCGTTGTTAATGCCATCAAATAAAAATAAATAAATTTTAATTATCATAATAAAGTAATTTTTTAATGAATAATAACCATTCTGTTTGTATGTATATACTTGTGTCTTATTCTAAATACAATAAAACATAGTATAAAGCACAGGTACGATCATCATCAAGCATAATTTTATGTATTTAAAGAGTTTTCCAATACATTTTTTGTAAAAACTTAAGTATATGTTTTAGCTTCATATAAACAATTTAACATTTTTTCGGTAATGTAGCCCCGAAAAAGTAACCCAATCAATGTTCAATGTTCAGTGCAAATTAGATGTTCATGCGAGGTGTGCCAATATTAGGTATGCATTTATTAAACGTATACAACAAGGCAATGCTGTTTGAGTCTTGCCCAAGTAAAAAATCTTCTACTTTTGCTTTGAATGATCAATCGGAGGAAAACAAAAAATTGTTAGTTTAGCTGCCATAATGCGAGTTTTAATGGACCTTCAAGATCGTATTATGCACACAGAAAATGTTCAACATTTTCTATGAAAACAGGAAGAAATGTTTAACAAGGTTATACGGTTACGCAGAAAATACGTTACTAAAGACTAGGTTGGATAGCATATACAAACAAAAATTGAATATTACGAAAGTAATAAATAGAATTGAAGCTGATCTCGATAAAAAAACGAGTATATCTTTAAAACAATTTGGCAATCTTTAGTTTACGTGATCTAAACAATTATAAAATTAAAAAACCAGTTACAAGGTCTGTAAATTATTTTTACAGTACGAGTTTGATGTGTATGGACGAGGCGACGAAAGAAGCGAGTCGAGAATTTTAAAACGAGTATTGTGAATTTATCGGACGAGTAACGTGCAACGTTTTATCTCATACTACAATTATAATATACTTATATTTATAATTAATTTTAATATTTAATATTACATATCCCAGTTAAATTAATGAAAAATGTAGCAGGCTATAATTACCAGATTATACCCATATTCATTTTGTTTTTCATTTGGTTTGTGCTCTCATTATATACATAATAAGTCATCGATAGTAAAAATGAACGCCGGATTAGATTCAAGCATTTCCATACAAATATTAGATAAACCTTCAGAAGCAATTGGGAAATTAATACTAATAAGGTCTGTTGATATAGAAACAACTCCAGTCAGAAGAGATCAACAACGATCAAGGAGCAACAACGATTTAGAAGAAGAAATGTTCATACTCGACCAAGTGATGAAGCAAGATCACAATGTGCGACTACTGAACGACGACGTCGACAACAACAAATTATTCCGAGGAACATTAAACATGCAGCTTTTCGATATGAGCCTATAGTGTGCACGCATCAGTTCAAATCGGTCAGATGTCTGTCGTTGGTCAGCAATGTAATGTAGTTAAATTTGAGAAAGCACTGCCTCAATTGTGTTGCGCGAGCGGGAAGATTAAATTGCCAGAGTTGCTTCCACCACCAGAGCAATTGCGCATGCTGCTTTACGGTGAATCTCCTAACTCGAACCATTTCTTGCAAAACATCAAAATGTACAACGATTGTTTTTAAATAAACTCGTTTGGTGGTGAAATTGGAAATTAACGAAATTTTAATCCATCAAGGTAATTTGCAATTGCAGTAAATATTACACGAACACAATGAGCTCATCATACTGTTTACAACTTCTTTGTAATAGATGCCATCTAATGATCTCAGCATTGTTATAAAAGCCGACAAAGGACCAGCAGGAACTCATGAATGACAATGCAATGCACCTACAGCTAGTGAAATAACAATTGTTGTTGTTGGTGAAAATTTGGAATCGCTTCATATAGTTGATGACTGTGACGCGGAACTTGGAATGCACTACAGCGAATAAATGATTTACATCGATCGTAAAACACACTGCAAGATCCGCTTATGTTCTGTCGTAGTGAAGATGGATATAGCATTTGAGATGCAATATAATAAATCAGGCCAATGGTTAGTACAAAAAAAAATATACTTTTTATTATCACTTCATAAATTGGAAATTTTTAATGGTCGAAACAAATAAAAAGATCACTTCAATGAACTTTTACGCCTATCGTATGATGATTTGCCAAAACATTGATAACCGGTTATTGAGATATCACCAATTTACTTTGGTCGACCACCAATTTACTTTGGTCGACTTTGGTACTCCCAGGACGCGATGACTTACGTGCGCAATTATGGAGGCGGTTGGAGGATTTATTTGTGACGTTTTTTTGCAATTTAAAACGGCCACGTAGTCTATCAGGTCAGCTTTCCGTATAAATATAGAATATTGAATTCACTTGAATTCGGAAAGTGTTTGATTCAATCTATAATTGCAATTATATTATTGCGTCATGTGTCAACGATCGATAATTTTCGATGAAAAAATCAAATTTCGGGTGAAATCGTGCTCCATATTAATTCAATCAAAAAACTTGTTTTAGGCAAAAACGATTTTGCCGAGTCAGCTAGAAAAATTATAATTATAGTGGGATCCTTACATGATCGAGAGTTTAAAACTCCCATTCACATATACCAAACTTGTTATATTCTAATAACTATGTACCTATATCAAGTTTCAATAATGAATACGGTAGAAAAATGATATCTGAATTATATTGCACCTTTTAAGTATAATATATGGCCAAATTCGTTCAAGGTAATACGAGATATTCATAAATTTAAATTAAGTCTAATGCCAATCTATGTTTCACGCTTCATTATGTAGAAATCTTTGAAAATATACAAATTTATTAAGTTTCTGATTTGAAGTTTCAACTTTAATGTCCTAATGTTTTAATAATAAATAGTACTAATATATTTTAAATCTTTCCAATTGTTTATATAATATAAAAAATTATAGTATATTTTTTGTAAATATAAATAGGTTATGAATTTAGGCAATTCCTTAAAAGGACTCTAAATCCATTGGGAAAAATATGTTTTTGTTAATCATATGAAATTTATAAAACTAATTTGTAATTATATAATTTTAAAATTTGTAATGAAATAATGGTAAAAATAAACAAAATTATTATTATAAAGTTCAGCAAAAAGTGCAAGCATTTCAGTATAGTAAAATATTGAAAATCGTAGTTTGAATAAAGTAAAAAAATAAATTGAAACAATTACCTTATACAAACCGGCCTAACATTTTATAAAATAAGATTTACATTTGGTTCAAATAATTAAAAGAACAGTACAACAAAGCAAACTTTCAGTGCTTTCAAGCCATATTTAAAGTTAAAAATAAAAGTTTGCTTAATTTGGCTACTATAAAACATAAAGTTCAAAATTAAATGCGGTTTCCCGAAAACAATTTTATTGCATTACTTTACCTTCATCAATATTTTATTCCCCAAATAATTTACATTAATGTGATAAGATGATGCGAAGACGATTCCAGCATTGAAACAACTATGGTGACTATTATTTGTGAGGTAGGCTATGTTCCTATTCATCGTATCTTATATTTGCCAAAAAGGCGGCAATTTATCTTAGAATTGACATACAGATCAAGTTGAAGAATTATTGGACGTAACTTTACAACAAGAAGTGTAACAAATTTGATACAAGAAATGTTAGACTACTAATTAATGAATTCCAGAATTCACTCTAATCTTCAATACCTTCAAACTATTTTCCATAAAAATACGAACATCCCAATCGGAAAACCCTAGACAAATTTATATATTGTATATAAGTTGTATATAAGAAAAAATAATAACAGCAACAATAATACTAAAATATATAAAGAATTTATATATAATAATCTAAAAGTCTGTCAGGTAAATTGTTTTAAATTTGCATAATTAAATTATTATACATTTTTTTTTGTTTTAAACTTGTAAAAATACTTTCCTCTTAGCTTAAATAAAAAGGCATTAAATGATAAGGTGATGAGCTGATAAAAATAAAAGTTTCTTTTTTTGTTGTTGTCATAAGCATGTAACATATGGATTAAGAGTTAAAAAATAATCATATATATGAAGGTATTATATACGAAGAAGGTATATAACTAAGTTATGGTTTTGATTGGATTATAATGAAACCGTTATATCACTTAAATTTTTTGTTTATGATTTTAAGAATATTTAATGAATTCTTTAGGGTTATGATGATATATACATAAATATAAGTGTTCGTGTAAAGTGTTTGCAAATTTTCATTATTTTTCTAGTTTACTATGTATACTTATGTATACCAAATCATGTTTTTATATTATTTCTTGATTACCCATGAATATATAGGAATATATAGTAATGATGATGATTATGATTTTGTGATGCGGTAATAAAAGAAAATATAAACACCTTTTTTATATATTTCTTTATCATTTCTATATAATCTTGGTACTGGCGCACCCACGCACGCACACACACAATATTTTTATCATTTTGTCTTAGGTATTAATCTTATATATTATATCAAATCTAAGTTTGTTTCCTTTTTCGCATCTCATCAACCAATTGAAATGATACTATTAGTCGTTGTCTATGTTTAATGAAAATGTAAAGCATTAAAAGTTAGAAAAAATATTCGCCCTTTTATTAATCCTTTTCTTGTTATATTGTTTAAGATAATATGAAAACAACCTGACATGTTTTTATTACATAATTTTTGTTTCGTTTAATATTATAGGCTATCGCTATTAAAATAAATCATTTTGGAAATTATAACCCATGCGTTGAGACGGTTTGTAATTATTAATCTGACAGTTAACTGGTACTTTCATTTGGTGTATATTATCAAAAAAAGATGTTGAACCTTTAACTTTAATTATATATTCAAAAATATAATTGTTGAAACCAGACCAATCACAAGGTTAAAATTATATGAATGTCCTTTAAATTAGTTCATTAATTTCAATGTTAAACATTTTATATTTATGTTTTTATAAGAATAACATTTTATTATATATATATATATATATATATATATATATATATATATATATATATATATATATATATATATATATATATAGATATATATATATATATATATATATATATATATATATATATATATATATATATATATATATATATATATATATATATATATATATATATATATATTTATATATATATATATATATATATATATATATATATATATATATATATATATATATATATATATATATATATTACAAACCTAAAAATTTTATTTCTTAGACTGTGTCCGAAACCTATATGATAAATATTTGTGAATAAAATGGTTGACATTTATTTGAAAAATATTCCCCTACATTCCCAATTTTTAATTACGCTGTCCGAAAAGTATAATAATTGATTGAAATATTTTCCCGCCTTATTTGTTTTTAAATTAATTTTTTGTGATGTATCAAAACCTTCTGAAATAAAAGCCGAATTCATCCAATACGTAGGCTGTACAAATTCTAGATTTGTTAAAATATTAGTGAGAATAAAAACTATGAAGAAAAATTAGATTTATACTAGTGTTTTAGTTATTTATTGAAATTGTCATAGTAACGAAACAATTCAATACAAAATTTTTATAGATCAGAGTGTGCTACGCGATGAGTTTGGATTTTGTTATAGAAAGTTTTAGTATTTGTCAAAAATGAGCATAGCAACTGACCGTGATAAATTGGGTTTCCTCATTTTTTATCAAAAAAAAAAAAAAATGGTATCCAAAAATATTATTATTCATGGATTTCGGATATGGTCGTAAAAGGTATTTGTGAATAATCTAGTAATCAGAAATTGGTATTTTCATTTTATTTAGTGTCACAATTAGGCTTCCAAACCTCCTTTAAAAAGACAGTCCTCCTTTGGTAAAAAATTGCCTCCATCCTTCACGAACACAAAAATTTATTGGCACGTATCGACGAGATGTTTGTCTATAATACCTTCTAGATAAAATTATAACTAATTGGCTAGCTTTATAGACAAATTTCTTTACTGAAATTTGGCCAAAAGCATATTGTCACGTTTTCGACTTATAGATGGTAGGATATCAAGATGGTAGAATATCCCTAAAAATAAAAAAAATATCATGTTTTTGCCGCATAATTCTTAAAGCTTAGTTTGAAACAGCTAAAAAACTGGAACCTGATAACTGTACAGTTTGTTACTTTAAAAAAATAAACTAATCTGTCCTTAAAATTGAAGAACTGTTGAAAAGTTACGTTTATAGGTAAACATGTTTGCTCATTTAATCATCAGGAAATATTATACCCCAACGAAAAAAAATATTACATTTTTTAAATGTTTTCCCATTATGCTTAATGTTAATCTAATTATTTCATATTTATTTAGCATTCCAGATAGTAGTGCATTTACTAAAAGAGTTTTTTCTGTATTGAACTCAAAATGATAAATGTTGGATTGAATTAATAAAATATCATCTACTAATATATTATAATCAAGATGGACAGCCAAGCATATTGGTCAGGTTATTCAAATTAATTAGCAAAAATCCATTATCTGTTAAAATGTGGTACAGTAAAATAAAGTAAAAATAATAAAAATAAAGTTTTTATGTCCTCCTCTGGAATTTTAAAAAATTGACATGCCTAACAATCAATTCCCTAAATTAATGTGTGCCCTGGAATTGAAGGTTTTTGAATTTTAGTGACTTTATTTGAAGTGGTTTGCAAAAAATATAATTATTTTACGTTTTCAGTTTAACTTGGCTTTAATTCAAAGACGAATGAATATTTTTCAAAGCGGTTTGATTTATTAGATAAAGTATACATTGTCATTAAATATGGAACATAATTTAAATCACATAACTTTCACGGCTGCGGCTTTAATTCGGTCAACCCAATTTTTCGGTGTATGCGGGCTCTAATATCATCAATGGCAACTTTGATTTAATACTTCAAGTTTTGGATAGTCTCTGGATGGTTAGCATAACACTTTAACAGAGTCCTACAAAAAAAAAAAACAAAGTAAATCGATGCTGTGTGGTGGCCAATTGACATCTCCGTTACTGCTAATACTCTTTGTGGATGCATCGGGTTTTCCATGGTTATACGTGTGAATTTTCTGAGCCTCAAATGACAATTTTGTTGGTAGACATAGCTTCCGCAAGGTAAAATTTCGTCGGAAAATATGATTTTTTTGTTGAAAATGCACATTTAGTGACCCATTTCGTAAATGTCAAACTTATAACTAATTTTCTGTTATAGCACGAATGTTCAGTTTCAGTTGAAATCTTAGTCCAACGGTCTTAAAAATTATTTTAAACAATTTGTTGGTTCATTTTATATTAAGTAATTCAAAACCGTAAACTGAATTAACTAAATTTGTTTGAAAGGTTCACAAAAACACTCACTTTGAAAACTGCCACAGTTTGAAACTAAATCTAAAAAAAGGTTAAAAAATTTAATGAATTGATAAATTATTTAAATAAATTGAGTTCATATTACAGTTTTATTTTCGTTAAAAAATTAAACGATTATTATAATCACGAATCATAATAGTATATTATATACCAAGGTTGAGAAGTATGCTGTTTTACCCCGAGCAAGTTTATAATCCGAGATGCGGATTGTCAAGGGTTTTAGTAAGCAGGGGCTATAATAGCACTGCTCAAGCGTGGTGTATTTTGTTTGGTTTTGTAAATGAAATTGTAATAGTGTTGAGTCAAATCGGCATTCAATTAAAATACTGGAGATTGATTGTTTAAGGCCTGTCCCATTTCATCGGTTGCTCATTATTAACTTGTGGTCAATAATACAATATTATTAACCACTAGCCAATTGACTGATTAATTGATTTAGAATGTGCAACCAAGGACTAACTAGGATCTCCCGGATATTTGGCCGGGCTCATCGTACACCCGTTTTACATAAACTTGGAAGGATGAGGCAGGATATTAGTTAAATTATTGGGATCGACCCGGTTACAGACACCATGGCAGCCAATAGTTAGTAAATTTTTGTAGAGGTAGGGAAAGGAAAGATGTGTCAGTAATGACAGAATTGGCCCGGTTTCCCGGTAGCCAATATTTGAACTACTGTTAACATAAGACAATCACAATTTTATTGAACTGCTTTAAGAATCTCTTGTCAGCAACTTCAGTGTAGATTATGTGAAAACAGAATTTATTAAATAACTAATTGCTTTCACTAATTGCTGTAAAAAATTGAATTCATTTTTAATCTGAAATTACAAATTAATTAATTGATAATATAATAATATAATTTCCGCAAGCCGCAGGCTCTAATAAATTGGATTAGTTTTTGCCTGAAATTAACAATTAATTAATTTATTACATTTTAAAAATATGCAATTATAAAAATTATAAAATAATATAAATTAAATTTTATAAATTTGATTAAATATTACAGATCAATTGAATTAACTACTTTACGACAAATACGTCATAAATTCGGCGAAAATCTAATTAGTAAATACTTTATTTGACACAAAAACCATATTATCAACCACTAGCCGAGAAACAAAATTGATTAGTCTACTAAGTCATAATAATGATGCCTTTTACGACTAGTAGAGGAAAAAATTCATTAAATGTAAATTAAATAAATCCTAAATATAAATAAAATATAATAAAATTTGTAATAATTAATTGTCGTGATATTTGTAAAAACAATAATTATTGCATTCAATAGATAAATTTTGCATTTTTTACAGAAAATTCTTTATCGTCTTGAACATTGCGGAAATTTGCAACGCGACGCAGTGCAACCTTGGTCGTGAACAGGGAAATGATTGACTGAATTGAATCGAATATCATCATTTGGTCTAGATTCATAATTTTTGTCTTGGTAGACGATAGTCCAAATTAATCAGTTTTACTTATAATGGTCCTCCGCGTTTTTTGGTTTGGTCTTCTACAATAAGCGCACTGGCTAAATGCAACTGAACAGATCCATGGTTTTCTTATTTTTATAATAATTTTTTGTATTCATTCCAGGAAGCAATAATAGAAAAATCCCATTTCGCTGTTGTACCGATGGACAATTTCGGGTTTTGCACGTGTGGTTTTCTGATTTTATTTCATCTAGATACAAATTTCCTTGCTGATTCCAATATAGTTCGTGTATAGAATGTAAAATGTTTTATTATCTTGCCATTTATCCATGGAAATTTTCTCGTTTAAATTGGTCACCTCACGTGATGCGTCGCGTCCTTTTATTTTCAATTATATATATATATATATATATATATATATATATATATATATATATATATATATATATATATATATATATATATATATATTTAAATATATATATATATATATATATATATATATATATATATATATATATATATATATATATATATATATATAAATATATATATATATATATATATATATATATATATATATATATATATATATATTTATATATATATATATATATATATATATATATATATATATATATATATATATATATATATTTAAGATAAATATGGCGGATTTACACACCAGTTCAAACGAATTGTTCCTGTGCCTGTGGCATTAATTTGTAAGTGACTTAACATTTTAAATAACTAATAGCTGTTGAAATATCTGTCAAAATACAAGCTGTCCTTGATTTTTATTTCTTTTGTTTAAATATAAAATAACGGCTTCCTCTAATGCAAAGTTTTTTCCAATATTAACTTGTGCAACTTCTTTTTGGGCTGATTGAAAATAGTATTGCTCTCTGGTGATCAATTTCTATGCCAGATTTTGTAAGCTTTTCTGTATATAGTTTATGAGCAGCTCTACTTCTCTTTCAAGTTGAATTTGGTTTTTGATTGGGATTTGAAACTGAACTTTAAGTCCCAATTAAAAACCAAACACAAGTTGACAGGGAAGTAGAGCTGCTGATAAACAATATTCAGATCGCGCAGCATCGGAAAGCACTCCTCCCCAATACTTTCCTCAATTAACAGTGCAAAGGTTTCCCAATTGGTCTTTCCGCTTGTTAGCCTGGGTGGCTTTTCTTTTTCAATTATAGAGTCACTGACCATAAGTTTGATTGGAGAATGATTCAAATTAGATGTAAACAATTATATGTATCATTTATAATACAATATGCATTGAAGGGTTAAACGGTAAAAAGGTAAAGAGCGTAAAATGCTCATTAATAAATTTATATATAAAGGTGTGCAACAATGAAGAGAATATACAATTTTTTTTTATATAGGTTATTTTGATAGTACTAATACTAATGCACTATTAAAGAGAATTTAAAAATAAATTGTTTTTTAATTTTTATTTTTTTTATATGGAGTTTTACAGTACTAATACTGTTGCAGGTTGTCAAATGAACTGAATATGACTTGTATCATAGAGAGGATTTTGATTACAAGCCATATTGTTTGCATACTCATGCTTTACATGAAATACTGTGTAGAGTAAGTTCGTTTATGTATCATTGTATTTTATATGCCGGGTGTTTTTTTTTAAGCTGAAACTTTCAAATATCTCGGAAAAACACTTTACTAAAAAAATGTCCTTGCTCAAAATTTAATCATACCGAGGAGGATATACATTAGTGCTAAAATAAGTATCCCCTCCTCTCCCTGTAGATGGGGTGGGGGTTACTTTGAAATTAAAATAGTAACCTATATTTTTTTAAGTAAGGGGAAGTTATTTTTGGCGGAAATCGGCTAACTGGAAGTGGCAGAATTTTTTAATTTTTTTTAATTTAATTTTTTTATTTATATTTTTAATACAACATTTTAGCACTTAAATGTTTTATCATATTAACAAAACTCGAAAAAGCCCCTACTGAAGCAGTTACTTCCGGTTAGCTGATTTTAGTCAAAAATAACTAACGTTCTTATTTATTTTTAGCCGGAAAATCTGAATCTGCAATAAAAAATTAGGGTTCCTTTTTTCATTTCAAAGTTACCTTCATCTCACCTACAAGGAGATGAAAGGGGTATTAATTTTAGCACTAATGTATTTCCTCGTTGCAATGATTAAATTTTGATCCTGGATATTTTTTTCATAGAGTGCTTATTTTCCGAACTATTTGAAAACTTCAGCTTAAAAAAATCACCCGGTATAATTGTTTAGCACCCACAACGACGATTGAAACCCATCAATTTTGAATGTTTTTTTATATATGGGTGGCGATGTCATATTATATTATTTGGTTACTGATAATTATTATTTATCTATGCTGCACGAAGAAAGTCGATTGCCAGAAACATTGAAAATTTATTTAATTGATACAAAAGCAAAAAGAAAGTTTAAAATAAAATAAAGGACAGCTATTTCCACGGAACCTATAATAAATTATGAGAACTTAAACCAATACAAAACTGCCGAAAAAGGCTTTCATAAAAATAATCTCCTAAAACAACAGCAGCATCTTTTCATAAATTACTAGAAACTTGGGTAGTACCGTTCCCGGTTAATGTTTGTTTGTGGCTTAATTGAAATGAAAATAATTATAACCTGTTATTTTGGTAAAAACAAAACAGCACCTATGGAAGCTCAATTTCTGCATGTATACCAGCTACAACTATTTAAGTATTTAAAAAGTAAAATTAAATATGTCAAATTTTTTATACAGAATATTTGATAAACCAATAAATTCAAAAAAACCGTCATTTATTATCTGGAATCAGACACTCAAAAATATAAAACGCTATAGAAGGTAATAAAGGATGATGTAATCTTTTATTTACGGAACAAATTCGGAACATGTGAATAACGGAAGTTCGTTAACATTAATATAAGCCTATAAAATATTTAGTTTGTTATTATGCTTTTTGAATCAAGCTTTTACTGTTTTATAAAAATTCATAGGAGAATCCATATAAAATGAGATAGATTGATATAACAAGAAAGCCAACTTTAATTAATGGAAGATGAGAAAACTATTGGTTAAATTTTTAATCTTCAAATATTTTTTAAATTTTTAGATAAATTCCATCAAAATCCCATGACAATAAAATATTTTTGAAAATATTTAGGCGGAGATTAGAACAAATATGTCACAGAAAGTTTATAAAACAAAAACTTAAGCCACGTTTTACGGAATTTTCTCCTTAATTTATTCAAAAATATAAAAAAATTATTTAAAAAATAAACCAATACATCTAATTTCTGTTTGTTAACATTGCAAAAATATACCAGAATACGTTCCACCATAAAAGAATATACAGACTTGGGATACATAGTTTCTTTTTAAAGCTATCGAGTTTCATAAAGGGAGTAACGAGTTTCAAATGAAAACCCTACTCTTTTATGACTGATAATGGAATCATTCCATGTGTCTTCCTAGTTATCAGAGTTCTGGTAGTCAGTTCAGCAATCAAACCATAATTTGTCCACCTATAAAATATGACCGGCAAATGTATACTGTTGTGAAATTCTAACGATATAATTCTTTTGTTTTAAGTCAATTTGTTGCAATTATTCGAAATAAAGACGTTTGACTGTACATTCTTAACAATTTTATCGTATAATGAACCCTTATTTGTTCAAAATTATCGTTTTAGACGTGATATTTATGATTTTTATAAATAATAAATATCTATGTCAACTATCAAGTTATATAACAAAAATAAAAAACTCGTTTGATATTCCACTTGACTGCCCTAAGAACTTCATAACTTTATCAACATAATTTATATAAAATTTTTTTTTTTACGACACAAAAGTGAAAATAATTTCAACTTTTCACGAATTATTTATACATTATATACTTACTATATACATAGTATGAAAAATTTGCATACAAATTTATAAATATTCTTTAAAACACCAAATAAAATATTTGCATAATTAAATTTAATTCAATTATCAACACGAAATTTGTTACTTACTAATTTTTTTATTATTCCTAATTTATTTTTTTATTATTGTATTCATACTGGCATTAAATATAAGAAATATTTTAATCTATCTCTTTCCCTCTTGTAGATACATATATTTAAACATTTTTTATGTACACCCTTATACAAAGTCTTGAGAATTTATCATATTTCATCCCTTCATTTTTCCGTTTCATATTTGACCATCATATTTCATTTTGTTGCTTCGGGACCTTTTTTCGGTTTCTACAAAAACAAAATCAAAAATGAAAGATTTCGTCTTAATTTTATTTTGTGTTCAAAGACCATTACTAAATCTTATAGTTGATGAAATGGGGTAGAAATTATGCATTAAATTTAGGATAAGGAAAATAATTTCGATATACATTTTGAATAAGAATGAAAAATATTCGTTGCAATCGAGAAGAACACATTTTTACCTGTATTTGCAAGCATTAATGCTATAGACATATAATTAAATCTGAGGCGAGCATCGCATATATTATTTAAATTTCTTTCCTGAAGTGGTTTTGCAGAACAAAATTTAATTAAAAAGAAACGAAACCAAAACCAAATCATTATGCTCGTATATATATATATATATATATATATATATATATATATATATATATATATATATATATATATATATATATATATATATATATATATATATATATATATATATATATATATATATATATATATATATATATATATAATAATATGTTCATGGATAAAGCATAAAAACCAAGCATATGTTTTTTTTTGTTACTATCTAAATCTTTCAAATATTTAACATTTTCGTATCGTGTATATAAACAACAAACATTTTTTCTTCTCGTTTTACCACCAAAAGTAATGTAAAGTTGCAGAAAAAAATAAAAATAAAACATGACGAGAAGCGCAAAAAAAAAATGTAATCCATAAGAAAATGAAGCAGTAAAAAATACAAAATTTCATTAAAAATTTACCAAAAACCAACTTTTTTTTTGTATATCATCAACTTTTCTCTATTCCTTCGTTTTCCTCGGAAAATCATCTTCCTATTCGATGCCACATTTTTTCATTTTGCTTTTATTTTGGTAAAAACAACACGAACTCATCATTTAAACCAGCAAAAAATAAAAAATAAATAAATAAAAAAAATTAAAATGATTTTTGGTATGCACGTCAAACATACAACATTACATATTATGCTTGTATTTTTATAAGAATTGGCAATGGCTCTGTAAATAAAGTAAATAAGTTTTTGCTCGAAAAAAAATGTAATATTACGATAAGGTTTTAGGTTAGAGCACATACAAAAATTTAAACATGTATAACGGTACATGAAAAAGATGATATACTTCATATACGTATATACATATATAATATATATGAAAATAATCCAACCAACCGATAATCTTGTCGGCACAGAATATGGTGAAGATTGAAAGTTTTTTTTTATCATTTTAGTTCATACATATATACATATAAGGCTATAACGGTATAAGTAGAAAGAAAACTGAATCAAAATGATTCATCATCAACACTAATCTTATCATTCTACATTCGACATGATTTTCTTGGGTGGCCTCATATTCCACTATTTTGGGTGTATACCTATATATTATATGTACTTATAATACTATACGTCTTGTAATATTCGTTGGGTCTATATATACGAGTAATATATCCACATTATGCTCTTACCATAGATGGATGATATACGTTACTGTACAACTTCTGGTTAAATAATTGAAACATTTTCATGTTGACGATGTTGTTGATATTTCCGTTCAATGTACAGTATTATAGTGAAAAACCGTAAAAATGGAATAAAAATATATAAATTATATATATCAGAACACGTTTCAATTCTGGTTCTGGTCGTTTTCTTATATCTATAACTTTAAAAATGATATATGCTGCATAATATTTACTAATATATACACAAATCTATGATTTATCATATATATTTTGAATGTCATATAATCAAGCGGAAATAGAAGAAACTTGTTTACTTGAATTATATACAAGGGACTAGATTACTGTATAAAATAGAAATGTGCATAACCCAATATTACTGAAGCAATTTCTACTATTTTCGAAAATATACAAGTAGGTTAATGACATAATAAATTTGGATTACCCTAAAAATGCATAAACCGTTTTACCGTATATACTCTGACTAAATCTAGGTTGTTCTACGCTACTGTAAACCATTCATAAAAATGATGTGTTGGCGATAATGGCACCTCTAGGTAGAGAAAAATCTTTTTTTAACTTGGGATTGAAACCGATATACTGCCAAATTGTTGATACAGTGTAGACTAGTAATGGCCTTAAAAAACTGTATATTATTATTATTTATTTATAGAAATATTCAAGGCTTTAGACGATATAAATTTGTAATTTTCCCGACAATTCTTAAAAATTATTTACTTAATTTTAGCTATCATAACTATATAGGGTTCGCAAATCATGTTCTGCTTCTTTTGTTTCCAAACCTAATTTCTATATAATTTTCTTAAATACAGTGACACGGTACAGTTGTCCTGTTAATCCGACATATGGAAATCGGATTAAACGAACAACTTTTTCAGATTTATTTTATTTTTACTTTTTTTCAACAATTTTTTAATTGCTGATTTAGATTTAGAGGCGCTAAAAGTAATCGTAAAATATAGAGAATAACATATGTGGACAAAGAATATGTCGCACAGTCATCTTGGGTAACATGCATATAATGTCCGAATGAAAAACAGCGAGTGAGGTATAATGGAACTGGAAGATCAGAATGAGAGTGATGATTATTCATTAGATAACGATGTTCTTCTTTATGGCTCCGAACTTCGTAATTTTTAAAGAATTAATTATAAAAAACTGCGGGCATCAATTGAGCAATTCAAAGTTAAAATTTTTTTTAAACCTATGTTATTTCAAACGGGCATATCAAAGTCAGGCATTATATCACCACAATGGAAAGGCGTTTATTATTAGTTAAGAGTTTTAAGTTTTGTATTTTTTTTTTGACTTTTGAGCTTTTGTTTAGTTCAAAATTCAAAATCTGTACCTTCGACTATACCCAGAGTAAAGAACTTGTCATAACTTAAAAAAATTATATACATATTTATATAATGAACCATCGGCTATATCGGACTGCCTTCGTCCGAATTAATCCGTTATATATTGAGGTTTTACTATAATAATTAAATCATGACAAATTCTTACTATAAAATATGACACGCCGAATGCGTGAACTATGATATACATCTGATGAATTAAAGCAAATGTGAGATATTCAATTATTAATAACGCTTACCTATACGTAAACCAGGCTTAGCTCTAATCACTATAGAACTAGTACTGTAAATGTAAGGCAAACATTTACAATAGTAAATATTTACTAAGCCTATAGCCCGTTTTGTCTCGGCCGCCCGCTAATTACCTTAAATCTAAAACCTATGTATTTTTTGTAAAATGACATCGCATTCTTGGCTCAAACATCGCCAAAAGGATACCTTTATGAAATTCATTGCGTTCTTACCCAATTCATCATGCTCATATATCAACTAAAAGGTATCACTTTTAACGCGAACCAGTTAACTAAACCAACTCAAAGAGTTTAAAGTACAATTTGCTTCACCTCAAACCTCACTTAGTCCTGTCTAAAACCTATTTAGATCAGCAATATAAGTTTTACTCGCTGGATATACCAAGCGTTTAAGCAAGATACGATAAAAGATAAAATTGAAGGAACTGCCATTCTAATAAAGAAAGGCTAACAAAAATGTGTATTTACTTTAAAATGAAACAATTCTTATAAATATTAAAAAAAAAACCTATTATATGTTTTCGAAAACCATCTAACGCGCCATTAATTAAACTAAACTGAGAGCAAAGTAAGCTAGCATTATTACTTCTCAACGTTGTTTATTGATTAAGCTTAAATTTCCGAAAACCCTTTCGAACTGTTTATAAATCGTACATAAATATTTAAATAAATGTTACCATATTTTCTTAACTCTCTTTCTCATAACCAACCAATGAGATAGGAAAACAAGTAAAAGTTGCCAACATATTTCGGGATCTTAACAAAACATCTGTTGAGCAAGCGTATCCAACTGGAAGTCCTGGGAAAAATACTAGATCAAGCTATCGAGCGTTTTTACCAAGATCTATTACGAAATTCATATTAAAGGACAGTTTCCAGATTGATTGAAAATTGGGAAAGGCATTTTTAATATTTAAACAAGAAAGCCTTCCAACAGTAAAGAGTATATATACTCGCCGCATTTCCCTTCTAATTGGAGTAAGGAGAATCAAGAAAATTTTTAATAGGGTATTTACTATATTTACTTTTCCAAGTAATACACGAAAATCGAACAAAAAGTATCTAATAACCTTAACCATAGTACTTCAAATATGGGAGGTAGTGTACGATTAAAGTTAATTCTTTTAAAACCTATATCATCCACTTCCATCGCAAGCACTATAGCAAAATGTTAAATACTAGTCCTGTTTCTTTCCAAGGCATCACTTAAGAATTCAAATCTCAAATCAAATATATAGGTGCCATTAACGATAATAAGAAACGTAGCACGCGGAATCTATAGTTAATTTCAGCATACGGATAGGCTATTTCTTCAAAATCCAAATGGAGCAACCTGCTTCACCTATGCAATCACAAGGATTTTGATTTGTGTTTGATTAGTGGTCTAAACTATTATTCTATTCAAATGCACCAGTAACAAAGATCGCTCTTCAGAAACGTGTGAATCTAGAAAGCCTCAATAGTTTCCTTTGGCAATGGATACAGAATTCTGAAGCAAATCAGTTTTTTAACTGGCTAACTAATAATAATAATATTAGTAATAAATTAAACTATATAACAAATTTATATTTAACATTTGTACTTATAGTTTTAAGCCTGGCTTAAACTACTTTACTTATATAAATTAAGTTAAGGAGATAAAAGAAGTTTACGTTTAGTCTGGCAGTATAGTAAAAGTAGTTTAAATAATCAAAAGTATATTTATATCCAATTAAAATAATCTAAACCTGTATATGTAGGAATGATATAATTGATAAAGTTTAAGGAATCTTTGTTAGTATTTATAAAAAATTCTTGTCTTAGTAAACCATTTTTTATTTGGAAAAAAAACTATAATGGCAGAATCGGACAAAGATTTTTTAACAACGGATTAAATTTTGCGAATAGTTCAATACAATTCAAATATTTTTATCGTTTCTGAAAAATTCATTGCTCTCCCGAAAATCCAACCCTCAATGTTCAAGCAGACAACTTTATGTAGACAACTTTTTATATACAAACAATTTAATTTAACTTTTGACAAATTGACTATTAATGTTTCGGTGTCCTAGAGCTGCAGCCCTATTGACTCAATGGTAAAGAAAGCATTGAAATCTGTAACTAATAACCAATTTTATTGGATTTCTACCGAAGACAGCTTGAGTAAGTGTCCAGCAAACGCGTCGAAAAAGAACTGTATGCTTTACGAAGTTTCGGGTCTTTTGGATAAATATTTAATTTCAAAAGCCATTAATCTGCAGACCACAAAATGTGTTGTCTAAAATTGAAAGGAGATTTTTGCAAATGTAGCTAAGAGATGCGGAGGTACCATAGTTATATAGATGATCCTATCAAATTGTTCCCTTGTAAAAATATGGCAAGAAAAATCTTTTGTAAGGTATTTGTAAAGGGTCAACCAAACTTTCTGCGCTCTATATATTACAAACAATCGATGTATTTCCATTCCTAAGTCAATCATACAAAAAATTAAAGGAATCATCAATATAAGTTTAAATACCTTCTTAAACTAAATAATATAATCAATACTTATATCAACCACGCCAATTTTACACACTTACATCAAACCTCATATCAAATCTTACACACTTTGCTGCATGCTTGAATATTAGACTAAAATCGTTGATGACAAAAATTATTATTCGATTTGTTAAGAGCTTTTCATCTTGTGAATCACTTAATTTTATTATGGAAGATCAAACACCTTAGATATTTTTATTTTTAAACATATTTAAAAATAAAACATCAAAATAAGAATAAACAATAATAAAGGCAGTGACGATTTTAGAACTAAGAAATAAGCTTTTAGAAATAAGTGCAAAGTACTCTTAATGGGCTCTAATATTTATGAAACTTTTAATATTTTTTTTAGCTGAAAAACAGCCAAAGTGGAAGCAATGCCAAAACCAAATTGAAGTCCAGTTTGAGTTAACAGTTACCGATCCTTATAAGTATGCTTAATTAGGAAAGAAACATTTTTGAATAATATTTTATTTTATGCGCTTTAACAATTTTTTTTCACTATAAACACTCATATTTTCATTAAGATCACCGCATTTCACAATATATCCAAATACAAAGGGTCTGGAGAAAATTAATAGGCTCCCCAACCTTGAAAAAGCATTTGATTTGATGTGAATTTTCGATTTATTGCATAAACTTCAAAAATATAGTTTTCTACGCTACATTTAAACACAATTAACATATTATTGTGGAAATATTAAATCCCGGCTATAATCAATATTAAACTTTGTTTGTCATTTGAGATTTAATAATCTCATCAGAATTCTCAGAGTATCAAAAATATAGATTAAACTTGTATTTGAATATATTGGTAAAATATTTTCAAAATGGGACATAATGCTAATTATAGGGAGTTGTTTAGTAACGGTTGAGAAATAATGGTTTATGAAGCAAGTAGTCGCATAATTTTGTTGCCACCTATATGTCATCATCTTCAAATTATTCACTCAATGTAGACACAGTATTCTTATGATTAATCAAACTATCATGATATATGCGATTGACCTTCTGTTTTTTTTTCTAAATTTTTAAATTAGTGATGTTATAGTATTCATTGCTGCATTTTTTAACCTCAGAAGCAACCGATTTTTTAAATTTAAGATATTGGCATTTAAGTTGATCATTCAACGGATGATCTTTCATTTTAACAAGTAAATGATTTTTTAATTCAATTTGCTTGCAGAGCGCATCTGTAATCAAGGTTTTAATTTTCCTTTGATTTGAATGACTCTTTTGGTGCTCCTATGCAAGCAAATAAATGAAAAATAAACAAAACTATATGAATTTATTAAATGCAGTATTAGCATCTGAGCATAAAATCGTCATTGCATAAGCAGTAATATCTTTATGTTCCACTTTATATTGAATACTGCAGTTATTTGGGATTAATTACTTGTCTATAATTACTTGTCTAATAATGCTTTGACCATAGCATGAGATACAATCATTCAATATACGAGTAGGTTCATTTACTAATGAATACATACCACAAGAGGATAGAATAAGCAAAAATTCCGATTTGATTTTCGATTCCTTTAATATAGGTCAATATTAATATCACCTAAAATAAACCAATTTGTTATACGGATAGAGCTTAGAATGTATTTGAGCTCATTCAGAAAAGGTCTGGTGAGTAACAGTATAGTATATAAACATACATACAAATGTGAATGGTTTATTATTAATTAAACAATCCATTTGTATACTGTTGGCCACTCTTATGGTAAGTTTTTTGGAGGTGTACTTTAAGTAAGTTCAAATAAAAGCAACAACTCCCCTCGCTCTTTCAGTAGAACATTTTGATTCAAGATTATCTTCATCGATCGTATAATTACACATTTCCTCTTCGTTTATCCAAACCTTTGAAAGCGCTGTAGAATTAATCGTATTATTGGTATTATTCGAGGACAATATTTGAGGAGAGCTACAACGAGAAAGAAAATTAAAACTCTTGTTGGTTGATCTTGGTTACATATAAAATTATATAAAGAACCATATTTTAAATTAATTACTTTGTAAACTTTGCTATATAATGCAACTATAGATTCTCAAGATCAAGCAATCACAATTGATGTAATTATTCTCAATTTATTTCTTCTGAAGTTTTATTTCTTTTGCCTTCACGAATACGTCCTGTTTAAATTTGATAATGCGCTGATTAACGGAAATAACGTTATCACTGTCATCAATAATTTCAGACATCAACTTAGTTTTCCTAGATACACTTAATATATATGCCTTTGTAGCAACATTATAAAAACGAACTATCACTTTTCGGTTTATTTGTAACGTTCTTTTTCAAGCGATAGCAATCGAATATAGCGTAAAGCTAACAATTTTTATAGAATTGGTTAATGATAATTGTTCAACCGATCAAATTTAAGTTCCAGGTTAGAAACCTTATTTTTCACTAAATCGTTATCTTTAACCAATTTATCAATACGTTCCATAAAATGTTTTTGGAATTACACAAACAGTTTCATCGTTCAAATTAAACCGTTTCCAGTGTCGTTGATTATCACAAAGATTACCTATCTTTGTGTTGTTGTGTTATTTGTGTTGTTTTTTAAAAAACTTAATTTCTTTTTTGTTTAATGATACACAAACACCATGAAACTGACCACTGCACAAATTATAGCTAATGTTAGTAACTTCTAGAAAAAAAAATAAACGAACAAGGTCACAAATACACAATAAAAAAACTAAAAAACTAAAAATATTCAGTAAAATCAGTCAACCGCATGTGTAAATAATTTTCTATCAAAAGCTGTGAAGGAAGTGGATAAAATAATTTAAAAAAAACTGCTATTTTATAATTTAATTGGCTCCTGTATTGATAATAAGATCACCTACTGTAGTATAGTGAAGAATACCACACACGAAATAATTGTCAATGAAGCGTGCTTTAAATAATGTGAAACTGGACTTACTATAGTAACTCAAAACAGTATGATTTAGACCGACATATCTTGTATACTTCTAAATCGCAATTCTATGGTAGACCTGTATACAATCAAGTTTTTTAAAGACATCAATTCGATCAGTTTAAATAAACTACTCCGAACCACTCACTTTTACTAAAAATCGATGCGGTTTACATTTGAGTACATGAAAATTTATAGACCCATTGGATTAATTCATACACTTCCGAACACCAAATTTCTTAAAACTATTTTAAAAGTTTTACGACTGCAGCCAGCGGATATTTTCAATTGCAGTAAAGCCAGCAATTTTCAATTGCTCAACAATTTAATATTACTAACGTTCCCTACTAAAACTATGTTTCATATTATGTTTAAATATGAAGCACGAAACCTAGTTAATGAAGCCTACAAGTCCTATGAGAACCCGTCACCATTCAATAGAAGCAACTTTGATCGATTTGCATACCGAAAAAGGACTAGAGTAGTTAAGGACTAGACAAAAAAGAACGTTAGGAACTTTGAATTTTTTTGAAGAAATTTGTGCAGTCTTACCATTATTTTTATTAAATTTCTTTATAAAATAAAATTCTCTATGATTTTGTTCTTTGTTAACCATAGGTAACCGAGTAAATACTTTAGGGTTACAGATTTTATTAAAAACAAAACAAATTTTCTAAATTCATATTTTTCCTAAAATATTCCAATAAACATTTAGAAAATGATGTCATAGAAACTTAATGGTTCGGCTGAAATATAAACCAAAGTTACAAGCATTTGAAATTTCAAAACATTACCCGAGTAACCGGATATGGATACAACGGTTAATAAGAATTTATCTTCAAGTTGTCTGCAAAGCATTCGTATAAAATGGGTCTTCGATCTCATCTCCATATTGCTTACTTCAACAATCGACACTTTGATGCAAGAAATAATAATATCTTTATTTATAAAAAAAAATTAAACCAATTTTAAGTTCCGTTTCGGTGGACTTATTTATTTTAACTATATAAAAAGTAGTTCGATAACTGAAGATGATTATAACAACGGAAGTAAGTTAACAATTAATCCCGACGTAAAGAACTCTTTCAACGTCATAGAAATGTTTAAGTTATTGAAAGGTATTTTGTCACAGTTGAGGTGGAGAACCTGGCAGCATTTAAATATTCTACACTAAATACTTCAGATGGGAACCGGCTTAAAATATTCTTATGGTACAATAATTTATCTTAACTATATTTATTGTGTTAATCTCATAAAATAAGTAAACAATTTTATTGGATTTAACCATTTGCAGTTTAACTTAAAATTAGAAATCCATCGTTGACAAACAAACCATAAAGCTAATTTACAATTACTGACAAACTAATCATATGATGGCTCTTAAAAATTTAATGTTTCCCGAAATCGATTTTACAATTATCTATATATGCTGGACCAAAAAATTAACAAAGCCCACCCTCAATTCTTTAGATAATGTAATATAAACAAATGTTGTTTAGTTTATGTAATTTTATGTTGAAAATAAAAACAAATAAAAATTCTCAACATAATAGTGAAATGACACGCAAATGATGTATGTATATTATGTTGGAAAAATCGAAATAAATTTTCGTATCTACTAATACTCCATTGAATATTTTTGGTTTGCTCGTTTTTTGCGTTTAAATCTCAGTTAATTTAGGAAAAAGCTTTTCATTTCTATTTTTGAATCATTCAACCAAAATATATTTGTGTGTGTGTGTGTTTGTGTGTGTGTACAATGGAAAGCAAGAAAAATTATATTTTTCTTTTTAGTTTTCTTGTTCTTATTTTCTTTTTGTTCATTTCATTTGTGAAATATTTGAAAAAAAAAAAAAAAAAATTTATGCTGATGCTGTCAATATATTATTGTAACTGTAAGTAAGCTGTAGACTATAAGTTTTGACTATTTCTTCTTTACAGTACATATTTTTAGATACTATTAAGTATACTGTATTTATATATAAAAATATATATTAGATTCAATTTGAGTAGCACGCATCACTTAACAGTAGTTAAACAAACGCGCCAATGTCTTTTCATATTTTCCTTAATTTTGTACTGATGTTGTTGCGTCGTTCTTAAAAGAAAATTTACGATAGTGTTTTTCTTATTTTTGTTTGTTAAAATTTTAGAAAATAGTAAGTTTTTCTTATTCGTATTTTCATGTTCCATTATTGTTATTTTTATTTTTGTTTATTTTTAAATTAATCAAAAGAGTTTTATAATATATAAAACACAAAAAATCTAAGAAACAGAATTTCAGACGAAAAGGCAAGTTGTCTGGGAATTGATAGATCGATATATATATATATATATATATATATATATATATATATATATATATATATATATCGTACGTATGTTTAAATCTGTCTATAGATAAACAGAATGGTAAAGATATAATTTTTAAATAGACCACCAACACTTAATACTTTTTATTAACCTTAAGAGTAAACAAACTTTATACTATATACTATATATGTAATTTAAAAAATAGAATGGTTCAAAACATCTTTTAAATCCGATATTTTGTTTGGATCTCTGATTCATATTTTTCTTTATACTATAGAGCAGTCAAATATCTCAAAAATATTATTGTTCCAATTTACTTAAAAAAACGTTTGGTCTAGCCAAGTTTATTGTTTATTATGGGAGCAATTCCATTAGGAAAATTGGACAGTTCATAGCCTTTAATCCTAAATATGCGAAGCATTAAAAAACTTTAGGTTCATAAATTATTTATTCCTGAAATGTTTAAATATATGGTCCAATCGTTGGAACGCGCCTGAAAGGTTTTAAATTATTATAATCTGTTTTGCAAATAATGGTTACTTCAAAAGTTTTAAAATTTAACCATTTTTGATTTTGCAAATTTTTTGTTCAATTTGAGGGCTATTGTGGGAGGTTAATATGATTGAATAATCAGGCAATGTTAATTTGTAAGCATCAAGTAAATTGGCAGTGCATTTCTAAAAGATACTGCTTTGTGAAATATCATAGCAAAACTGTGGAGCATAGAAATAAGAGACACTTTTGGTTCGAAACCATTTAATTTTATATATTAATCCGTTATGTCCAATTCTTCCGAATGGTTAAGCTTTACATCTAGCAAAATAATTTTAAATAAACAATTAGTATTTATTTTAACTTTAATCTTTTGATTTTTAATTTGTACTTTCACCCCTCTAGATTGTGCTTTTGTTCTAATATTGAGTTTTATAAAGACCGTTTGATTATCTTCTAATACAGGTGGTTCCTCGGACACAATATTGCAGAGACAATGAGTTAAATTTTTTAACATTATTTTGTATAATTATTACCCGCGGTTTACTTTTGGATACACTTCTTCGGAAATTATTGTTTTCAATTCTGAAATTTGGAAAACGGTTTGATTCCTATAATAATTTATCCGTCAAATTCTTATCCGAAGATCTCAAGCCAGATAGAAAGGCGGCTGCAACCTCATCTCTTAATGTACTGATTGCTGACCATGATTTTGGTGGGCAGCTGTCAATTTTGAAGCTGTCATCTTTTAACATTTGACATGTAAAAACTATGCCATTACTAAAAATGTTACGATACACGCTTCAACAACGCATTGAAATTGTTAAATTTCACTACAAAAATGATAAAAATTTTAGAGTCACAGTTCGCAAAACTAAAGCACTTTTTGGTCGTCGTGAAGCATCTTATCGGCTGGCAATAGTAAAACTAGTGGAAAAGTTTGAGCTGTTGGGACAAGTTAGTGATATGAAGAATTGAAACCGTGTGCTTTGCTCAAGAACAACTGAGAATATGGCTGCTGTAGCTCGTAGTGTGGAAAAAACCCAGGTTTGTCGATTCCTCGTCGATCTTTGGAATTAAACATTCCACAAACGATATTACACCATATTTTAAAGTTAATGTTGCATTTAAGAACTTTTGTTGTATAATTATATATAACTATAGCAGCATTTTGATTTAGATCTAAAACTATATTTCTCAATTAGGTTTCATTATTGGCAAAAGTTGGAATCTATTGAAAAAATTATAGTTTATGTAGTTAGAATCATTGAAATTGGGTGGAGCAAAATTACTATTATAATAGGTGTAGTTATACTAAGTATAGCGTTTGAAATTTTGAGCAATTTTTTGCACGCTAATGACTAATTTACCACCGATTTTAATTGTAGAAACAGAGTTGTTATGGTTGACTTGATTGAAAATAATTTCATTAAAATACTTTCGTAACTCCTTATGTTTACCAATGTTTTGAGTTACAAAGTTAAAATTTCTTTTTCGCTTTGATTTCATTATTATGGAAGCTACCAGAGAACTTAGTAGTTTGTGTTTCTCAGCAAAAAACGTATCATTTTTATATTTGTTTCTTAATCTAAAGAACTTTTCTCGTTCTGTGACAAAATTTTTTATTTCTGGGTTTATCCAATTTTGGTTTACTTTGGTTTTTTTCTTGTTGTGCGCGTATTTAATGCTATTAGCTTTTTGATTACCTACGATTTTTTTACATTTATATAGTTAAATATTTGAATCCATAAAGGTTTATTAAAACTATTTTTGTAATCTAAGATATTAAACATGGAATCATTTGATTACCGAGAAATAAATATCTTTGACATTTGTAAAAAAATACTTGTAAAACTCAAAGTATGCTTATTATGTAAAACGAGTATATTCTTAGCCAATAAAAGTTTATGGTTTTTAATTTTACTTTTTTTGTAAATATATATATTTATGCCATTGTTATGTATGGGGCTGAAGGACACCCAATTCTTTCGCAGTTAATTTTTAAAGTCCTAACTTACGCCGTTACCAGCCAAATTGAGGATGCACGAATACAGATTCGCTTTGAATTCTGCACATTGCATTGCTCCAGCCAGCCTATATTGGTATGGACGATGGTTCCGGCTCATGTATTCGGTACTTCAACAAGGGGTCATAGTTGTGTTCATCGTCATCACCGATCGAAATTAGAAGATGAAAAATCCCTTTTGCAACAGTCCCCTGTTGAGATTTGAAGCCAGTCCCTCCCGACCCAAGCACCGCAGCTTTAACCTCTGCGCCATTTGCTCGTATTTTATATAAACTAGAAAATACTGTGTTTAACTTTTTTAGATCCAGCATTTTTTTATAATAGTGTGGGGTGTTTTAGAATGAATGTAAATGAGAATTTTTTTCTGGTACTTAGTTTTGATAACGTTGGATGCAGAGATATAGGCCTTTAAGAAGATTTTTCATTTGGCGGTTTGTTTGGTTTTAGAATCATAATTACTTCTGCAACCTTCCATTGCCTTAGTACGTATATTAATCGGATTGCTGCATTCACTATGTGCAATGATTTTTTCCCTACTTTTTCTGGTTAGCTTTTAATTACTTGACCCGTTATTAAGTCATAGCTCGGAGCCTTTTTAACGTTTAGTTTGTTCTTTATTTTCCAATTTAGTTCAAGCATTGTTATAGATCTTATTCTGTTCTCATCAATTTTGTCAGCAGGGGTAATATCTTTCTCTGCAGATTTTTCTTGAATATGGTTGAAATGTCTGATTTAGATGATTTGCAAACAGATCTGCCTTTGTTTGGGATTTCTAGCCCAGATATCATTGTTTTCTTTGACATTTTTTACGAGCTCTAATTTTATTTTAATCTTTTCTCTCACTTCTTCGGGATATATAACGTTTTGATTTGTTTTCCTTATATGACTAGGAGTACTTTTTCAAGCGGCACTTTGTAGGTTTTCTATGAGTTTGTCTAGTTCATCTTCTAATTGCTCTGGATTACGTATAGGGACTTGAAAATTAGTTTTCTTCTGTATAAGTGTTTGAAAGAGATTCCAATTAGTTTTGTTATTTGTTAACTTGGGTTTTACCTCTTTTCTTATTATTATTTGGCTAGGCGTCATTATAACTGGCGAATGATCCAATGAAAGACTCGAATCATTGTTGACATGAATATAATTCTCTGATGTACCTCTTGTTACAAAAAAGTCTGTAAGATATGGGAGCTTATTGATATACATCGGCCAGTAGGTTGGTGTACCACCCGAGTGGAATTCGCATTTTTACTTTTTACCTGCTGCTAAAAGTTCCTTCCCTTTAGTTGTTGTCAAACGTGATCCCTATAGCAGATATTTTTTGCGTTAAAGTCGTCTCCAATTAAAAAATTACTTCTAAGTGTTTTTGAAGAACATAATGTACGCTTCTTATTTGAGGTTGTATCTAGGTGGGCAGTATATTGCAGAGATGCTATAACTTTTTGTTTTACGTAGATGCACTTTAATTGTTGAGACTTGCATGAACAATTTTTCAATTTTCAGTTCTTTATGGTTTTGGATATTATCATTAACAAATATAGCTGACCCTCCTTTAGCTTTATTCTCACGATGTATCGCATAATATAAGGTATACCCACGAAATTTACAATATGACGATTTTGTGAAATAAGTTTCTGATATCAAACATATATCTATGTTTTGTATAGGTTTATCTATTTTTCTAGCTCTTGAATATGCTGTAATAGCCCATTTGATTTCCAGGCTGCTATTCTCAGCTTCTTAATTATTTCTTAATTTTATAATTGGTTTTTATATAATTTATATTTTGATAAGCTTTATTAAGGTTTTTTTTATTTCTCCAAATATGCTTTGAAGATCTTCTTCTAGTGGATCTAATCCACTATTATTGAGAGCTTCGAAATTTTTCAATATATCTTGTAAAATGTGGTCTTTTTATTGTCTTTGATCTTTTTGTTGGACTGCTTGAGCGTAAGTCAAGTTTGCGCCAACAAACTGATGCAAAATAATGAAAGTCTATGTTAAAATTGAGTTAGGTGCAATTAACTGGCGTCATGTCAGAAATTACTGATTTATTATTCGCTTGCCCAAAAGAAAGAAGCAAAGTGAAAGTAATTGTATAACAACGATAACAAAAGGAAATGGATTGTAATAAAATAGTAGAAAATGTTTCGACATTTTTTTAAAATAAGACAATACTGATCTTCAACCAAATATTTACATTTTGTCCTTGCATGTAAAACATAATATCAAATAGTGGAAATTTTAAAAAAATGTTAAAGGAAATAATGGTGACGGATTCGATGAAAAGGATTAAATAATAAAATTACTAATATGCTAGATACTATATTATAACCTTTTAAAGCATTCATTTTTTGAATGTTGCTACTTTGTACACTTGATCAATTTGATAATTTACTCGATGCACAACAGATAAATTTGCATTATATATAGATATATTAGTTCTGTTGGTAAGGTCTAAAGTTCTAAGTAAGCTTAATATCCGTATGGTTTATTGAAAATTTTCGCTCTAAATAAATGTATTTTCTACTTAAGTTTTTAGTCTTGTCTTTTACCAATAAATCCCAAAATCCCACCAAGATTATAACCTGAGCAGTTAAATTTTGACTATATGGTTTTAATTTTATAAAGAGCAATGCACATTCAATTACGAGTATATATTGGAACCATTTTGTTTCATATAATCATGTTTCTAATAATTGTTTCTTGGGAGGTGCCATTGCAGATCGATTGTAAATATATATTTATATATATATATATATATATATATATATATATATATATATATATATATATATATATATATATATATATATATATATATCAACATAGTAATGAATCGAAACTGTAAATTAAGTTTCGTGCCAGCACAGAAAGTATAAATACATATATCGAAAAATCACGTTACATATTAACCGCAAAAATTGAGCTTATTGACAAAACATGACAAAATTACAAAAATAATTTTTGATGAACACATCACATGTATATACAGATACATATTCTCTTGACATGTGGGATTATAATTAAAATGAAATTAAAAATGATTTAATTAAACCGAGCGTATAATAATACATAGAAATTTTGCGAGCTGGAACGAGAAAAGATTTACACTGATAGAATTTTTGATATGCGCGCAAGTATATAAACCGAAACTTTTATAGAGTCAGTGCGGGTACAGCTATTTACTTAAATTGATCTATCATCTTTTTTTTTTTGTTTTTGTTTTTACTTTTGGTTTATCGAGTTTTATTTCACCTGTACTTGTATATATACTGAAAGATACAAATCCGACTTTTGATAATGTTTAGTATCCCTCGCACGCATATTACATCTCGCATAAATTTTCGCACTCGTCTATATATAGGTACCTTAAACAAAAAAATGGGATATAATTTTAGTAAACAAATTTTTATTGTTATGTGGATCAACTAAAAGAGTTTTTCCAGGATTTGTATATTTTTATATTGCCCTTTTTTGTTTTATACGTTTTATGTGCTTCATTTTTAACAAAAACAAAAAAAAAACCCGAAAGATTTGTTTTCAGCTATTAACTTGATTTGTAGATTTTATATGATTTTTCTCGATAAAAAAAAACATCTAGAGTTAAAAAATTTTCATATATATATATATATGAAAATATGCTTTCCAGAAGAAAACATGTCGATGCAAACATTTAGAAATAATAAAAAATTTTAGTTTATCCCTGATGGTGCACGTATAGAAATACTTTAAATTATTGATGTAATTATATTTAACAAGAGTTACATTTGCGTATGTGGTTTTATTACAGATATGGCGGTTCTAAAATTATTCGTGATCATGGTGAATATGGTGATGTATCATATGGATAAAATGATTAATATTGTACTCAAATTTTCGACATTTTGGAAACGTTATTATATATAGGTCGTATTAAGTTTACGACAAATTATTATTCGATCATACTAAATATCCAAGCAGTGCAATTTTCTGATAGTATTTAATATATTATAATTTATAATGACTATATATACAAAGATGATCCCAGAAGAACCCGACCTGATCAAAAAACCACAAAAAATTTAGGTAAAAATATTATTATTACTCTACAAAGTAGTTTCTATAAAGATCAATACATTTTTCAAGATCCTCAAAAAAGCAAACAAACTGTATACTTCACCCCTTTAGTATTGGCAAATCTTCTATACCACCAAACCATTTTTTCAAGTTTGGAAAAATAAAATAATCTAAAGGGGCTAAATCTGGTAAGAAGCGTACATGAGGAATCTATTAGAACTTAAACTCATTTATTCTGGCCATCGTGATAACGAATGTGTGGACTGTTGAATTGGCTTGCTAAAACAGAATTGTTCTCTACGCCAAACTCAACCGATTTTTTTTTGATTTCATCACTTAAACCCGGCAGTTCTCATATTACTCCCCGTTGAGTTTTTTCTGAAAGTAAGCCATTACTTTACCAGCAGATGAACCTGTCATATGTATATAATATATATATATATATATATATATATATATATATATATATATATATATATATATATATATATATATAAATATATATATATATATATATATATATATATATATATATATATATATAAATATATATATATATATATATATATATATATATATATATATATATATATATATATATATATATATATATATATATATATATTTGTATCCGTAAAACTTCGCCGGACTTTCGATTGTAACATCTTTACGGCGCTGTCTGGATATAAGTATAGTATATAAAGTTAGCCTTGTTACTATATAAAGTTAGTTGAGAAATTTTTAACCGGCCTTTATTGACAACAAAATATCATTGACTTTCGGAATTATTCTTACGGCAATTATTTTTGGATGGTTGGAAGTCATAATAGATAAAAACTTTAAAAATATCTTTTATAACGATGAAGTTAATGTTATAATTATCCAAAATATAACTTTAGTCAATTCTTTGTAAAATTTAACTTTTGTGTCACAAAACCTTCTTAAAATGTTTGCTTCATGTAGCATATATTTTTGACTCTTAAACGATTATTTGATTTGATTGATTTGATTGATTGATTGATTAGAATATACGGCCACGGACGAATCAGGAACTCCTGGAATATTGGGTACCACCGTACTTCCGTGTTACATATAACAAATCCGAAGGAATGTTAGTTATGACAGACTGGACCGGGTTACTGACAACTAAGTGATCGATAATTAGTTTTTTTTTCTGGCGTAGGGAAAGAAAAGCTAGTTTTCGCTGGTAAATTACAAATTTATTAGTTCACCTATATATGAACGCTGCTAAAATTTATTAAAACACAGAACTTTAAAATTAATACGAATTATATTTTAAAAAAATGATTAAACATTACAAATCAATTGCGATTTTGACGATTACGATTATGATAATAAAAACATTTTTAAAGGACACAGTCACTTTGTCTTTGTAACGTGAAATTAAGCAAGATGCCAAAAAAGTATATTTTTTCTTGATAGTGAGTTTTTATCAATGATTGATATAAAAGATTGATTGGTCCACTCATCATAATGTTTCAACAAAAGAAACTGTACATTTTTACTATTTGGGTAATATTATATTAAGCGGAACACCATATCGATTGTAATTGAGAACAGACCAACAATTTAGAAACAAAACCGATTCTGATCATCATTAATAATGTTCACAATTCGAAAACTAAACTCAGAAATGATTAAATGATTTTCCGATGTAGGGAATTTTATTCGCACCTTTAACTAAAATTGGCATATTGACACACTGTCTGTTGTGTTGATCTAACTGATCTAAGTGAAGTTTTATGATCAGGAACAATTATCTTTACTGTTGGCGGAATTTAATGAGGTTATACCAAAATTTAATAAGAGCAGTTCCTGTTGTTTGTGTTGTGGTTCCTATATAGAGTCCATTTACGCATTTGGTGAAAAATACGTGGAATCACAAATTTGAAAAAAGGACCGGAAGTCATGTTTTAATTTTATGATTTTTATGTTTTGAATTTTTAGTTTTTACTAAAAAAAAATTTGTAGGAAATCTTTTTTTGTTGTTGTTGGTTTTTAAAGTAGAGAGTGTCAAATTTTGAGAAAAATGATAAACATGATCATTAATCAATTATCCAATATTTATCATATAGGACTTGTTTTAAAGGTAACTAAATAAGGATTAATAGAAAGTATAACAATAGTAATTTTTTTATGTTCTTCATTTTCAAATTTCCCACCAAAATGTCATTTTAAAATTTTTTCAAAAACATGTAGTTTTTTTTTTTTTATTAATTTATTTTACTTCAGTTAGTTCTCATAAACATACCAAAAACCAGGCAAGAGTTATTTTGGGTTTTATTGCAAAATTGAATTGAATAGTGGTAATGACATATTTTTTTAAAGAAACGATTGAAACACATTTTAAATATTAAATATTTAACATACCATTATTTGATAAATCCTATATTTTCAATGTCGGATTTTTATATACCTGTTAAGTGGCTTTATTTTGATAAATAGAAGTTAGAAAATAAACTTTATGTTTGGGACATGTAAATATACCCTACACAGAGAAAAAAAATTACATAAAATGGCCCATTTTTCATACAAAATCAGTCAGATATCTCTATAGATTGTATCCGAAAAGAAAATTTTATAAAACAATAAGATTTTTTTATAAATATTTTAATGTGATACCGCTTTAAAAAAAATCGGGATTTTATATTAATTTAATGTGTTAGTCTGATTATTATAATCAGCATTCTTATTGTTAAATAATCCTAAATTAAATATATAACACATTATTTATTTAATCCGAATTTCTGCTAAAATCATCTATGCGTTAAAAGGGAATTTCTTATTAAAAGCCCAAACTTTGAAGGTATAAATGAAAATGCAATAATTAATTTTTATATAATATAATAAAATTTATTTATTTAAGATATATCTTTATGTTGGTAAAATTAATCTTATTTTCTAATTCTATTTAATATAATTATTAAAACACAATTTAGTAATAGATTTTTGCCGAACAACCTTAGTCTATTATTAATAGTAAAAAAATAAGTTGAGAGACCATAAAACCTTATGACACTATTCAAAATTTACTTTAATTGTTCTTCTATTATAAAAAAGGCAATGGTGACAAAATTTCATAACGCACTTCATACGTGACATTCATCTTTATATAAATTGATTAATAATTGATTATTATATCAATACATTTGATAAAACTACTTTAAACCAAAAACACAAAAATAATATCTTACATTTTTCAATGCAGTCTCAATTAAAATAACGTTTAATTGGAAATCTTGTTTATTTGTCAGAAAATTTCCTCCTATACTTTCAAATTTAGGTTCCAGCTAATTGTAGTGCACGATGTAGGTCTCAATTACTCTGCGCATATACTATTGTTGGTTTACTAGTTTTCGTTAATCGTTTTGAAATGAATAAGCCATGAATTAGCATTGCTGTAACACAGTGTTGTAAACCTAGAGTCAAAATATAGATAAAAACATTAATTATGTTATAAAATCTTTTGGCCGCTGCAACTCACTTTTATCCATATGTGTCTCTTTCAAAGAGTTTAATAATTATTGTCCTTTATTGTTTGACTTTTGTCAAACAAATCAATTTTTTTCTATAGTTTGGTTATATGTATATAAATATGCATTGGACAATAATTTGTGGTTGTACTTCCACCTACGATCACACAACAAATCTTAAGCTGCCATGCGCAAAATTAAAATTTACTTTAGTGTAACTAGGACAATTATACAAAAAAAAATCTAAAACAAATCTTGGTTGAAAATGTGGTCAAAATCACTAGAAAACTCCACCTAATTTTGTACATTTTTCAGGTCGAATGTAAGTTGGTATAAAATGAACCAGTAAAAGATAAATGATATTGTGTTACAGAACAAATCTTCAGTACAACATTGAAGCATTCAATATTTGACACTTCAATATTTGACCTATAGGTGCATAAATCTTGCTATCGGAAATCTAATATATGACTGTCCCAGTGTTATTTGGGATATATACACTCTTATATATAATATGAAAAAATTATGATTAAAAATATCATAATTTGAGTACACAAACCAGGAACTGATTTAATGTGACCAAAATTATCATATATATAGTAAAATTATGTCAGATTTACAAGCAACTATCTGAACATTTTAAAAGTTATCATAAAATTATTTAATCCGATCATTTCACTAGTACGATTGGAATAATCATTATGATCATAACAGATTGAAAAAAAAAAAAATTGAAGACTGCTTTGATTTGTGTTGTTAGTTTTGATTAATCACAAAAACAATTGGTAAATGGTAAAACCAAATGTTTGTATTCATGAAACTCGTATCGTATGATATATACGTCTATATGAGTATAAGTAACATTAGCTAATTAGCTTGGTTTTGAATGTAACTAACACCACAACAGATCGTAATTTTATTTAATTTTTTTTTGTTTATCGGCGTACGTGCTACGCGATGAGTTTGGCTTTTATTACGGAAAGTTTTGAGCTGTAATAATAGACTCACATTGAAAATACGTTGACTTCGATCTGAATTACATACAGAATTGACGTAATTTTTACATGAAAATGTTTGAAAAGGCAAAAAGATTAATCGAAACAGCTTTGTTGAAAGTTTGTGGAAGTGGACTGATACTGTTGAAGAAGTTATAACTTACAAATAACTATTAAAGCTGAACTTAAATGGTGTTTTATGAAATAAAGTATTTTTTTTTTATTACAGAAGAAAAAATGAGCAATAGCATTTTTAGTTCTACCATATATATTCCCGGCAAGTGGAAATTCAATAATCATTTATTTCATTGTACAACGAATACTTGCTTTATTGTAAAGCAAACATCTTCAAACTTAAATACTCTTATATTTTACAGACTGCAGTTGTCTATTCCAGAAGCACCGAAGATTATTTTTAATGTGGTAAATATGTTAATTAGAGGAGAACGATATATGCGCACTTCAACTTACTCTCTAGAAGCTGCGCAATCCCGTTTCTACTTATACATGGGTCTAAATATAAAATACCCATAATTATAAGTAAGTTGATTTGGGTATGCTTTCAAAAAGGTACATATTTTTAAAATGAAAACAAAATTTGATGAAAAAGTCTCAAATGTGGTAAATTATTAATGGTCTTCAAAATAGTAATTAATGTTAAACAGATGACCGAGCAATTGGCGCAGTGGGAGGTACCGGGTTCGAATCTCAATGGGGGAGGGTTGCAAAAGGAATTTTTCATCACCTGATTTCGATCGGTGATGACGATGAACACAACTATGACCCCCTGTTAGAGTGCAAAATCCATGGGCCGAACCATCGTCCATGTCAGTGCACGCTGGCTGGAGCAATGCAATTTGCAGATGGATTTAAAATCGAACCTGTATTCGTGCTTTCTCAATTTGGTTGGTAACGGCGTAAGGTAGGACGTTAAAAATTAACTGCGAAAGAGTTGGGAGAGCTTCGGCCCCAGAACAGATTGCAGAGTTCAGAAACAAAAAAAAATGTTAAACAGATTTATAAATTGTTTATTATATATTTGATTTTCCGTTTATTTCCATATTTAATAACCTAAGTGAACATTCAAAAATTAATTTAGAATTTTGCAATGGATGATATAATTTGCAAAAGTTGCAAACTCGATTTCTTAAACAAAGCCGATTGTCTAAAACATATTACCATATTTCACAAACAAACTGAAAAATGTTGGTGTACGCTAATACGCTAATACAGCAAGAAACAATTTTCTTTTCGGAATTTGCGTTAGAAGTTTATTAATCACTATAACTCTATATTTAATCCCAAAGTTCTATAATCAGAATTTTTGCTAATGAAGCAACTTAAAAATTTAGATTACTACATTTCAAATAAACCACATAGAAATCATTTGGAAAACCAAGGATCTTTAAACAATTTTAATAAATTGGTAATTTAAAAAATTTATTATACATTGTAAATTATTCCACTGACTAAACTAGTTGATGTTTTATTGAACAAGATATAATTTTTACGCCAAATTGAAACATACATGTCAACTTTAGAAATCTCAGTCGCTTCTACTATTTATAATTATACTGATTTTAAGGACTGGAAAGCAATTTTTGAATCTCTTCCCCATTCTGATGATGTGCAATTCTTACCATTGTTTATATATTACAAAGATTTAGATCCAAATAATATTTTGGAATCAGATGGAAAAATGGGTAGTTTTCCCAAAAAAATGGGTTTGAGTTTCCCAAAATTAGAAGGTAAAAATACCTGTGTTGCCTTTACATTTTAGATTAAAAAATTTGTCAATATTCCAAACTGGCAGTTTGGTTCACGAAGAAGACAAAAAAAGTATAGTTATCAAAGAATATTGCATCCTCTCATCACTAAGTTGAAGTTACTCGAAAATAAGGGAATTTGAATAGAAAATAGAAATGTTACAATAATACTAAGCAAGAAACAGTTCCTGGTAAATACATATAATATGTAAAATTTGGAAACCTCTTATTAAGACATGACTCAGTATTTCAAATTGGATTGAATGGAAAGGGTGATCCGAAATTCGTAAGTATAAAAAGGATTCTTTGTAATGCTAACAATTTTTTTGTGCAAGACTTTGAGATTGAGTTTACAGTTTTTGTTCATACTTTGTTATATTAACTAAATCTTTACCATACGAAATTCATATTGTTCACACGTAAGTGACACTTAATCTGAAAATGGTTTTGTTATAAACTATTTTATGAATCAAATTTTAATTAAATATTCATAATTTATTAGATTTTTATGCTGTGTGCCTTAATCGACTTTCCAAACTAAACTTTTCAAATTGTTCAAGTTCCGCTATTGCTTCATAGGTGGTAGCTGAAAAGTAAATTTTCGAAGTAACTTTTCACAAAATATATGAAATAACTATAATACTTTTAAAATATAAATAAACTATAATTCTTTTTGGTTTAGTTTAGTTTCAATTTGAAGCAAAGCAAGTGACTTTCTTAGTAGTTCCATCTTTCTAGAAATATCATGAACTAACACTTTATAATTATGTTTAGTTAGTTTATAGTCGATTAAAGCACACAGTATTAGTCTTAGTATAATTTTATTTATAATACATGTGTAATTGAAATTGAATATTATGTACCTAACTTGCTTGATAATGTTCTACTTAAGTTATGATTAATCCGATCTAATATGATATAATTAATAATACATTTTATAAAATTAAAATCAGTAGAAGATTATGCGATTTTCGATTAACGAATTCATTCATTTTTCTTTTTAGAAAAAATTTGGATAAAAAATTAATGTAAAAATTTTTATTATCAGATTAAAAAAAGTTTTACTTCTTTTTTGAAAAATTTTTTTTATATAAAACAAGAAAAATGAAATTCTTTGTTTTTATTAAATCAAGGTTCCTAATTTCGTTTTTATAAAATTAAAAAAGAATAATTATATTGTGATAAAAGTATACAAAATACAGTGACAGAATGATATCATATTTTAATATTAATTATATTTTTTTCTGAGTGTAATTATTAATCGAAAATGCAGTTTATTTTTTTGTAATATATTAGAAGCATTTTAACAGCTATTCCAGTCAGTTGGTCCCATTAAGCTTTCAATTTTCACAAACTTTTCTAATTATAAAATAGTAATTTAGAATTATCATCTGACTAAGTTTGATTGATTGATTGCATTATGCTTGATTAAATTAGAGTGTAAGGCCGAGATCTAAACAGCATATCATGGAAAGCGCCAGTCTACCGTAAAAGCTTTTTTACATAAACTTAAAAGGATAAGACAGGATAATTAGATATATATTATTAAAATCGACCCGGTTACAGACACTTTGGCAGTCAATAATTAGTATTATAATCATCTGACTAAAGAGAAGGTTTTCTTGAATTGGTAAGTCACATTCCCTCCCTATAATTAATGGTATGGCCCCAATTTAATTTTTAGGTTATCTCTTGTTACCAGGTAGTGTTTTGAGGAAATCTGGGCCCCTATTCTTGAATTTTGATCGAAAAAATCCACCGGTGAATATCTGTCAAATTACGTCATTTTGGTCAAAAATTTATTTTGCTGTATTCTTGTAATTCGTAGTCGAAAAATTTCGTTCAAAAAGTGAACGAATTTTTTTCGTCTAGTATAAAACCTGTGAATTTGATTTTCACGTACGTTTATCTGTCATTCTTTCAAATATATTCAAAGTGTTTATGTCTTGTGTTTCTACCGTGTAAAATAAAAGCTTATTTTAATTTAATAAGAGTTTTAATAGTATCCAACATTGAAAATAATCATTATAATTATTATAAAATAAAAATTATTATTTACGTGTTATATAATTTTCATTTTATTTTATTTAAAATTATTTTGTTATATTTTTCTCATAATAAACATATTAGCAAATTAAATTTCTATCATTAGTATTTTTTACTTTACTTGTTTTATAAATGATTATTTTAGTAGAGATCTCGATGTTTTAATTCGTAAAATATCGACTCACAATGGTTTGCTGTATCCTTCTACCTGCATTCAAAAGAGTATTCTTCGTTGTAGTATTCATGGTTAACTCGTAGTGACCATTTTCGTCATAAGTAAACATTCTGTCCAATAAACCATAATTTTCTTCAGATGAAACGTTGTCTACTCCATTTTCAATGCATATAATGTGTAATGCGCAAAATCCGCAGACGTGAACAGTATTAATGATGTCATTAATAATTTTACTCTACTGACTGATAGTTGACTGATACATTAAAATTCTGTCCTATGTCCTGTTGGTAGCTCCTAGAAGCAAAAATCTTAAAGATGCGATTTCCTATTTTATTTGGTAAGTGGTTTTCAAAATTAGTTTGATTTTTCTCTTGGCATTTTTTACAGCATAGACTTACTTTATCCATCAACCATACTTTTATTTAATCTAAATAGATTTATAGACTTTTTATCTTACAACTCAAAGCAATTTTGGCGTTTTTTTATAAACCGTCTAATTTCCATTTCTTTTGCTTATTCTATATAGCAAACAAGATAAAACTATTCCAAGTTCAATTAAATTTTATTAATATTTTTCACTCAAAAAAACCAAAACACTATTTTTCTCAATTTATAAAAATAAACTTAAACAAAACATAAATTTTGTCGTACATTTATTTGAATTTTGACATAAATTTATTTACCACTGTATGAAGTTAGTTAGAAATGGAGAAAGGGAATATAAAATTCGCCTGAGTTCAAGAATATGTCTTTGCATGTGCGTAAAATTTTCAGTGGATTTTTTAGACGAAAAAAATCAAGGGTGAATTTTTTCGATCAAAATTCAAGAATACGAGCCCTGTACATTATACTTCTGAACCTTTGAAGTAAATTTGTTACTTCAAATCCTCCATATTTTTCAGGATAGTCCACTTTACAGCTTATAAACAGCTTATTTACAGCGTTGTTTTTTTTCTCTATACACTCTCGTGCGCATTGTGTATTCTATAGCATATTTAACATGCTTCGTGAGGCTAAAAACGTGTTTTTTAGCAATGAAGATTTAACCGAGATTGCATGGAACAAAAAAATAATTAGAATAAAACAAGAGTACCAGTACGCCTCTGAAACGACCGTCTATATAGACGATCGAAAAATAGAAAAACTAAATCATCGAACTGTCTTAATTTTCTACATGTTTAACATCAAAAATTATGAGAGCAAATAAGAAAAACTAAAATAATTAAATGGAAATATGTGTATATAGCTATATGTACACATAACACTATATTTAGTCAGTTTATTAGTGATGAGTGGATAGAAAGATATCATCTATATACATGTTTTGATCATATAAAAATTCAACTTAATTGGGTTGAGATGATTTGTTGAAATTTGTTTTTATTGGGGATTAGTTGGTTGGTTATTTTTCTGCTCGTCTTTATTTACAAGTTTTTCTCGTATTTTAAGAATCCATAATAGTACTTATAAGCATAAAAAATATATAATATTTACGATATATTATAATAGTTTTGCTCAAAATAGACTAATATATATATAGTGTATGTGTGAAGTATACAGTATAAACGCCACCATATATATTATATACCACCGAAGAAGTGGAAAATATCTAATTTTTCCCTATTATTTTTGATTAGAAAAGTTAAATTAAAACAACAAATGGTACAATGTCTTCGCTAATAAGCTATTTAAGAGTGTTAAACGAGAGATGTATACTGTATAGATAAAAATGATTTTTTTTCCACGACTGAAAACCATTCATCATAATATATCAAACATGAAAAAACAAAACGAAAAGAACTTAAAATAAATAAGAATACTAATAATAATAATAAAACATTGCAAAGTTCTTTTTCTTTCGACTTGTTATTGTTTTCTTAAGAGATTTAACATTGAATCATAAATTGCTGAATTTATTAATTTTTTTTTACATAATATATAATAAGCGCTGTTCATATTCTTTTTTGTTCGTTACAAAACACAAAATAAAAAGAAAAAAACAATACTAATAACAAACAATAATAATAATAAGTATAACAACAATAATAATATTATTAAGAAAAATTACATGAAAAACAATAAAACAAAAAAAAAAAAAAAAAAACAAACAACTTCTGTTTTTACAGTATATATTTTGTACTCGACACTGTACGAGATAAGCTTTCTTGTTTTTCCATATATACACCAGAATAAATATTTCAAAATGATAAACTAAGTGAAAATTCAACTATACGGAGAAGAACATTTTTATATATTTGACGCCATTACAATATTCTAGATATAGATAAATATTTTGTTCGTTTTGGAATAACATTTTTTTTTTTGTTGATTTTCATTTTATTTTGCTTGGAACTTTTCCCAAAAAATAAAATGAATCCCAAAGTTAAATAATGGCCCGTTTAATTTAATTAAATAATTTTTTGTTGTGTTGTTCGTCTTCTGTATAATATAAGTATAAATAATGTACTTGGCTCAAACTCCGAGTGAGTATTTTGTAAATCATATATATATATATATATATATATATATATATATATATATATATATATATATATATATATATATAGACTGAAACATTTATATGATAATTGTTTTTTTTTGTTTTGTATTTGGTTGTGCTTTCGGAAATTTTGTAAAGTTCAATCTGTTCATTTATATATAAACACAAATTAAGTTTATGTTTTTCATCCTTATAGATAGACGAAAATCAAGCTTTTGTTTAGGGGTGCCAAAATTAGAATCGTTCAAAACTGATAAAAAATTTATATAAAAAGTAATATTCTGTTTTTTTTACAGAATTTACCATTTTCTAATTGTTACAAATGTCTTCTGTTTTTTTAGCATCAGTTGGATGATTTTTCAATGGAAATACAATATACCTTACAACACTCTAATAATTAACCATCAACCAAAAATATTAAGTCATATAACATGAACCAATTTCCACCTAATCGTCATTAATATGTCTCAGATTTTTAAATTATGTCACGATACTATTAAAATTATCTTTAATTAAAACAATGATGGGATGTTTAACACTAGTAGTATAAATGAGCATTAAAAAAAGTTTTATAAAACAAAGCGATGGTGTCTATACAAATTAAGAAACTCTACTGGAATGTTACGTTTTCTTTGACGATTTATTTCGATCTGGATATTTGAACCTATCACTCCCTATTATCCAGATTTCATAGAACAAAATATAGGTTAGGATTAATAAATAATTTATTGCTCAAGCCAGTCTGTACTGACATGGATGATGGTTCAGCCCATGGATTCAGCACTCCAACTTTAGATAAAAGTTAATTTGTGGATTTTATTCTTAGCTGAATTTGTATACCTTTTCTTGTGGTCTGCTCACAACGTCAGTTGTTAGTTGAAAAATTTTGTAAAATTCAGATTTTGGCCAGTTTCTATATCACGCTTTATTAAATGAAGCACTGTAGTTACATCAAAACCGAACCGTTTTTGTTCCGATTGTGAGATTTCTGTTAATTTACCTTAATAGAGGAAAAATCCTTTATGCGGTTTTCCGTGTTTGCTTTATGCACTATATACGTACAACCTTTATTTCCCCAGGAGTTCCTCCATGGACTGCTTTAAATTGAATTAACTTTTAAAATATATGTTTTCTACAAATGCATATTCTAGGCTTCGGTTATGTACAGAATTTATTGACCTGTCACAATTTTAAATTATTTTCAAAATGTAAATGAGTCTATTAGTAGTTTGCCAAACCAATAAATTTTAGGCCAAGGAAAATTCAATGATTCCGTTTGTATATTATGCGAATGGCTAAAAGTCTAATTAATTAATTGGTATTTGTATGCTTCCAAGATATACGTATCTTCGTTGGCGTTGCGTTGCATACATATTTGTTTTAGTAGTGGCATTATCAAAAATTTCACTCGAAAAATATTTGATAAAATACGACAAAGGTGATGTTCCCTGGTTTTCACTTTTTTATTTCCTTACCACAGTTTTATTAGAAATAAAATAGTAAATACCTTACCACACCTGATGAAACACTTTGACAAAACTCATATAGAGCATGCATAAATATGTACTTTAGCGGTATTTAAGTAAAATTCAGCCATATGTCCAATATGGTACGAAGTGAAAATAATAATTTTGTTCAATGATGTAACTGCATATTGGTTCAAAATTGCAAAACGATATGTTCAATACTATGCTAAATTGACCACACCAAATATTGTTTTTGTATATAAAAGAGATCGAAGAAACCTACAGCCATATTTGGTCCATTTTGATAAATCATTTTTCCAATTAATTTTGTGGTGCAACTGATAAAGTTCCGAACAAAATCTAACAAGTGGATCACATAAAGCACATACCATGTTGTTTAAGTTCCTTTTTACAGCTTAAATTGGAACACACTTAAGCTTTCGGAGGACTAAAATACTTAAGATTGATTAGGGCAAGAATCTCTCCACTCAGTAGTGTTAATTACACCGTTTAATAAAATTAGAATTTTCTTTAAAATTTCATAAATTCAAAGCATTAGTTGCTGCGTGTAGCGTCTGAAAAAACATATGAATGTGTCATATGATTTAAATTATAAATTAAAGACTTCTCTAAATTTTCTTGTAAATCTATTTGAAATTGACGCTATTAACGATGGATTATCGATTCCTCATTTTATTTTAAATGAAAGTGCCACAGGAGAAAGGGAATTATTTTGGAATGTGAATCCACCATCTCTGTGTATTAAGATTTATTAAAAAACTTGCATATACAACTATACAACACAAGTTAGCTTATGTTGAACAAAAATTTGATAAATATGATTAGTATTTATTATCATTTTCCAACAATTATTGACAATCGAGTGCAGTTTTATGCTTTTTCAAAGGATAAAGGATATATGGTTCCTTAGAATTGATACAGTTGAGTATAAGAAATTATTGCCCAATATAACTAAAACTTCCTTATTTGTATCTTACTGTGAATTGTCTAAGGAGCATAGTTGATCAACGAAAATTTAATTTGGCTTTGATGCATTTGCAATAAAAAAGATATGGAAAATCGTTAAACATACTACGTTAAAGGCTGTATCAACCATCTAACTCAAATAGTCAAATGTTTGATTGGTTTATTAAGTGGAAGCAATAGACCAAATCAAGATAAAAATAAAAGATCAAAAGGATGTAGTTTGGCAAATGCGGAAAATTCAGCTATTGTTTGCAGTAACCAGTCTATGTTTTAGAAAATGAATGACTTAGCATCCTGATGAAGATATTTGCTAATATAAATTCACGTTTAATCATTATTAACCAACTGTTAAGGATTAATCTTCACTCCGATTAACCTAAGTGTATATTAAGTTTATTTAAGTTGTTTGGTAAAATTTGACATTCGATCAAATAAAAAATGGCACGACGTTCGGCACTTGCAATTAATTTTGAACCTGAAATATTTGTTTTTTTTTCAGTTATTTTATATAAAAATAAAAAAAGTAAAAAAAAAACCATGAAGTAAGGTTGCTAAATTATATCATTAAAAAAAACATAACCAGAATTGGTGCTAATAACTATAGAGAAGTTCGGTAAAAAGTATATAACAAGAAAATATTTTGTATCTCATGAACAATGCGCTGTTCCTTGTATCTCAAATGAATTTTTTAAAAATTGTTATTTTTCGCTTGATTGGGTAAATTTATGGTTTTATCTTAATGTAAATGACATTGTTGAATATTTTACTTCAAAATTATAAATTTAGGTTCTAGTTGTGTTCCGCGCAAGATAAGTATTAATAAATGTTTTACTGCTCTTTTGCTTAGTACTCATATTTTGATTATATTGAAGCGCAGAGATCTAGCTTACAAACAATTATAAAATCTTGTTTAGAACTTGACTTTAAATCTTTCAAATATTTTAGTAATAAAATAAATAAATTGTCAGGCTAAACCAAACTTTTATTTTGGGAATTGTGCATTTAGTTCTAACAAAACATGGTACAATTTAAAAAAGCTTGGAATTTCAAGCACCGTTAGTGATGCGATCATTGCGTTGTCTTCTGAAGATATATATATTAATGTCTATCAGCAAATTTTTGCAATTCTTTAAGAGTCTTACCATTACATATTGGTTCATATTGGTTTTGATAATATGAACAAAGTTGATGATTTTATTTTTGATGGTGTAGATAAGTTTGCAGTATTGAAGGTTATTGAAGCAGTAAAATCGGATATGATAGCATATAATGGGGTCTGTTTCCAAGTTTTACAATTATTTAAACCATACGTCACTTTTATCATCAATCAGTATTTGACAAAATGAGTTTTTCCAAATATATGGAAATTTGCATCTATTATTCCCTTGCCAAAACAAGATAAAATTTCTAGCGTTAGTAACTTCAAAGTTATGGAGAGAATTATGCAAAAGCAAATATATGAACATCTTCAAAAATTTTACTTTTTATGTAAGTTTCAATCAGGATAATGAAATCTGGTCATAGTACCAACTCAGTATTGCTACATAATATTGATGATTTATCTGCTATGTTAGATAAAAAAAAATTCAACTGCTTTATTAGTTCTCTTTGATTTTTCGAAAGCTTCTGATAGTGTAAATAAATCATACCCAGTTACTTGAAAAACTTTTTTTTACTATACCTTTTAAAGTTCGTCAATAAGCTTATTGCACTCGTATTTGAGCAACCGTATAAGCAGTTTTTACAGTATAGTGATAAGCAGTCAACTATTGGTGCCGGGGTTCCGCACGGTTCTACACTTGGTCCCTTGATTTTTTTTATTTATATAAATGATCTTTCAAGGTACATCCAGGAAGTTAAAAAATGTACATCTATTTCCCGTATAAATCTTAAGTTGTTTAGATAAATTTAGTATTTTACCTTATTAACTTTATTGTTCAATAACAACTGTTAATCCTTGCAAGGTGACCCAAACCTTTTACTAAACACGTTTTACAAAACCATGTACTTATTAAAAGAAGAAGATTAGAGAAAACAGCGAATAATTATTATAGTGATAATAGTGTATAGCTGGTTATATACGTACGTACAAACTTAAAAAGTAATGTCAAAAAAAAAATTGTGGATAACTGACAAATAAAGATCAAAGATTATTCTGTGATTTTACACAGAATCTGTACTAACCTAACCGATGTTTAAAAGTAAATAGAAAAGTTTGGATCAGCACCGTTATTGATAATACGCAGGATCATATCAAAAAGAAAAGCATCGATTGTTGGCAAGTGCTTATTTAAGCGTTATCTATTTTTCAAGTAGTAATATATATATATATATATATATATATATATATATATATATATATATATATATATATATATATATATATATATATATATATATATATATATAATATATATATATATATATATATATATATATATATATATATATATATATATATATATATATATATAATGCATTATGACTCCATTACAACTGGATCAATTCTGTAGTATTCTTAGGTAAAAATTCCACCTTTATGTTACCAGATAAATCACTTAAGTTGACGAGATGACTATGGGAACATTGTCCAGCAAATCCAACTCTTTGTTATCTTCAAGTTTCTTTTAGTGATATGATTTAACAGATTAGGACAAAAATGCTTTTTAAATTAGTCCTCGATGTCACCTACGCATTCTTGTTGGATGTCCAAATGACCTGTAAAAAAGGTTTGTTTTAACCTCTAAAAGTTCATGGATTTTAAGATAGGTGTACAAAGAGTGGCTTCAATTTGAAATCACTCAAAGCATTACTTCCAAGAAGAAGCGTTAAACGCTCTTTAGCCACTTTAAAACTCGTAATCGAGTTTTCTGCTATCGAAATAAAAATTCTGTCTGGTATATGTTTTCAGTAGAGACCAGACGCATTTACGTTACTCACGTGTTTTGAAACATAATCCCACTCTTCAATTTTTTGGTTGAGAAATTGGGATATTTGCGAGCAGCAGAAGAATCACTCTTGGAGGCTTCACCTTTAATTTTTATGTTATGAATTATGAATTTTTCAAACCAGTCTTTACCGTCGCTGAAATTTTCTATTTGGAAATATTCTTCTTTATTCTTTATTATATAGATATAAGTCGAAAAACTTTTCGTTTCGGGATTTACTCGTTTTGGTGGCATTTTCAATCTTGGTTAATATTAATATTAATCATATCTTTTCCCATGGTGATGCCCTTAATTTACAAAAATAAAATTCGTAAATCGAATTTTTTCTTCGTAAACGCAGAAACTTTGGTTTATATGTAAAATTACGTTATAGCGAAATTTCGTAAAAAGAGACCTCGTTAAACAAGGGATTGGTGTATATGTTCCTATATATCCCTCTGAAAATAATCGGAATAAAATATATTCGAATTGTTTTTCCATAACGATATTGTCATCCATATATATACTATAGCTATATAGGTTTTCCAGCGGAGTACTTGCACGCATTCGATTAGTCGTTCAAAACTCACTAAGGAGTTATACAATCCAAATTGTATAACTATTTCTTAGATTTCCACTTGCCAGTACCCACTTGGGAGATTTAATGTTGAAAATAAGCTAGCTCCCAAAATTGTATTCTTCTTCATTACATCATTCAACTTCCGGTAATCGACACAAAAAGTACTGCTCCCAACTAATACTTTATAGGCAAACTTAAGGGCTGCTTGATTAGTCCTTACATTATTTCTGCCATCTTTCGATCCACTACCTCTTGTTTGGCCAGTTGGTAACTTTACAGTGCTTGCCGAATTGGCATCTCAGTTGCAGAGTCGATTTTGTATATTTGTATATATTAGTACTTTTATTACTTTCCAATGTGCTACAGTATAGCTGAAACATATTTGGTCTATTTCTGCATGCGGTGATGCACGATCTTTTTTGTCCCAGGCTTGTGAGTTTCAGACTTTTTTAATTTGGTTGTTTTACCCAAATTTCAGAATTGTGGGCACATTTTTGCATTTTCGAATTATTGTTCCTTAATTGGTTGTTTTAGACTTATTCCACAGGTTTAGAGTCGTTAACGGTGTTCTATGTATTCGTTATACTGATTTAACTAAACGGCTCTTTCAAATTAAATTTTTCGTACTCCCTGCTTTTCTTTATTGACTTTTACAACCTGATGGTCAACCTAAAATGGATCAATATTTCGTAGCAAATATTAAAAGGTCTGCAGGTTTCTTTTAATAAATGTCTGGTCTACCAGTCACTCAATTATCACGAGATCATAAACCAAATCGAAAGCAACATTAACCTCAGTGAAATTAAAATTTTACCTGATTCAAAGGTGCCGCTGACTATTTTTTAAAACATTAAATATTTCGCCAAAATATTGTTGGAAATATTGATGAATTCTAAATGCATACCTTATATTTTTAAATAGTACTATATATTATCGTTCGAATATTGTGGAAACATGACTCTTTTACGGTATCGTTTCTTTTAAATTTCGGAAATTTTTATTTATTTTCTTGGTTGTATCCAATATTTATAATTCGGTAAAATTTGAAAAGAGGCTCAACACATCAATTGATCTCGTGACAGACATTCATTTATCCAAAAATGTAAGCAGTATAGTAATAAACTTAACTGATAAGCTTTTTCAGTAAAGTTGTACAGTAACGTATAAAGATTATTTTGGTTATGGAAGTTCATGTTTTTCATCAGTTATTTTATATGAAGAAATAAATTAATTCACCAAGTACATAAATAATACAACATTTATAACAATTGCAGCCATAACTAAAACAAAATTTCATTTTCCTTTTATGCTCCCCGTCTTTTCATGACTGTTAAATTTTATATATTATTTTGCTTCGTTTATATACAGCCATTTATATAGTTTGTTGTTCAACCAACTTTGTTAATGATTTTTTAAACGAGTGTTTATTGTACTTGCATATTAAAACCAAACAAAAAAAAATGAAAAAAAAATATAAAGATGCAAGGAAAATATCGCGGAAAATTTGTTTTTAATTGAGTTAAACAACTGGATACATAAATAATGTGATGCAGTGAAAATTATTCTCGGTTGGTTTAGAAGTATAGGTTTTCTTGAACATTTTTTTTTATTAGGGTGAATGGAACAAATTATTTATTGATGAAAAATGAATAAATTTTGGAAAAATATATGAATAAGTTTTTTTGTTAAAATGTTGCAAATCTTTATCTATGGGAATTTTGAGAGTATAATATAAATCTAATACCAATATTTATAGCGCATATACTGCTTGAATTTTATGGGTTAAAATATGCAATACGCAGTTTAGTTGTTTATTCTGGAGATGAACTTCGCGTAAAAATAATAAAAAAAAACGGGAAATGTATATCGTGTCGTTTTATATGTGAACAGCACAACACGCAGCATCAACTGGAACTATATATTTATATAGATATATTATATGTGAAAAATATGCGTAATATCAACATTTTGTCAGTTAGCCGTATATCAGAGATATAAAATGCTCCTGTTAAAAAAAAACAAACAAGATTTATTCAAAAATCGTATTACGTTGAAAGGCATATAATTTCCGTTTGGCAAGAAGATGAAAATTACATAAATTTTTTTGTTTTCGTTTTTCATTTTATCTCGCTGTGTGCTAAATTGTATAACTAGTTTTTGGTACGTGAAATTGGTACTTTTTATATCCCACCTATAAAATTATCCTATTTCAACCTTTTGATATATTTGTATATAATAACAACTCAACTCACCAAAAGTATATATACCTATATACCTCTGTTTATATATAGAGGAAAATATTTCCATTTTCCTGCGATATCACCTGATACTTTTATTTTTATTCAGGTTCAGGTTCTCTTTTATTTTTCTTATATAAATGTTGTTTTTGGTTGTTTTTCATCTTTCATTTTCTTTTATGGTGTACAAGCTTTTCATTTTGATATTATTTCATTTTTATTTTTTCTTATTTATACATCCATATATATATATTATGTATGTGGTGGGTTGGCTGAAATACTGACAAGAAATAATATTAAAAAAAAAAATGTACGAAAAATATAAGAAAAATAAAAATGGTTATGCGGTCAGAATTTTTAAGCATGATGAAAATGAAATACAAGTGAAATAAAAAAGCAACAAAAAAAAAGAAAAATGAAAATGATATAAAAAATAAAATAAAAGAATTTTCATCGTTATCTTTACATTTTTTTTTTGTTTTTGTATAGAGTTCTTTTCTTTTTGGCTTAGGAAAATAACCAAAATAATTTTTGTTTTTTTGTTTGAAAATGAAACTAAAATGAAATATTTTTTCAACATAATATATATATATATATATATATATATATATATATATATATATATATATATATATATATATATATATATATACATATATATAGCTAGACATAAAGAAATATATAATAATAATTTTAGAATAGTTCTGTGGGATTGTTATATATATATATATATATATATATATATATATATATATATATATATATATATATATATATATATATATGTATATATATATATATATATATATATATATGTATTTTTATATGTATAATTCAACATGCGAAACTGAAAAAATATATTATTTTCATTCTTGGCACATCAAAAAATATAACAATGATCAATTTTTTATCATTATATCCATTGTGGTGAAAGATGCTCGAGTATTAAAAGGTTTTTGAAACAATGTAATCTCATATTTAATACATGACTTGCATTCGTTAGGAAAAACAAATGGTATATTTAAAATTCGTGACACATACGTCATTATGGTTATGCTTCATCTTAAACTAAATAAACACTGTATGTGTTAAGCTAATATGTTGAGCTGTAGTAAATTTACTGAATTGTGTGCGATAGATTTTCAAAAGGCTGCAAATATGGCCAAGTTATAATGGTGCCAAATGTATAAAAATTATTTATGAACTGTCAAAAACGATTTAGAAGTAGAGGTGTTATAACGTTTGTTTGAATTCGGTGCAAAATATTAAAGTTTTCCTCTTCAAACCTTCATAAATTTGCGTACGTTTATGCTTATTACATTAAAATACAAATCGTAAGTGGCTTTTTCTCGTAACTTATGACATCTCTTTCATAAAAGTTAATTTGTTAAAAGATTTAAAGCGTTTACTATATAGTTCGACCACATGTTCTGAAAATAAATCAATTCTATATATGAAGAATCATTTAAAAAATTTGATCTACAGTCAAAGAAACTTTTCAATTGTATATACATATTTAAAAGTTCATATATTTTATAACCTTTATTTAAAAATGCAAACATAGAAACATAGAATTAGGGAGAAAAATTTCATTTTTTCCCTAATTCTATGTTTCTATGTTTCTATTGCTCTATGTTTCTATGTTTCTATGTTTCTATGTTTCTATGTTTCTTTGTTTCCTTAATTCTATGTTTCTATGTTTCTATGTTTCTATGTTTCTATGTTTCTATGTTTCTATGTTTCTATGTTTCTATGTTTCTATGTTTCTATGTTTCTATGTTTCTATGTTTCTATGTTTCTATGTTTCTATGTTTCTATGTTTCTATGTTTCTATGTTTCTATGTTTCTATGTTTCTATGTTTCTATGTTTCTATGTTTCTATGTTTCTATGTTTCTATGTTTCTATGTTTCTATGTTTCTATGTTTCTATGTTTCTATGTTTCTATGTTTCTATGTTTCTATGTTTCTATGTTTCTATGTTTCTATGTTTCTATGTTTCTATGTTTCTATGTTTCTATGTTTCTATGTTTCTATGTTTCTATGTTTCTATGTTTCTATGTTTCTATGTTTCTATGTTTCTATGTTTCTATGTTTCTATGTTTCTATGTTTCTATGTTTCTATGTTTCTATGTTTCTATGTTTCTATGTTTCTATGTTTCTATGTTTCTATGTTTCTATGTTTCTATGTTTCTATGTTTCTATGTTTCTATGTTTCTATGTTTCTATGTTTCTATGTTTCTATGTTTCTATGTTTCTATGTTTCTATGTTTCTATGTTTCTATGTTTCTATGTTTCTATGTTTCTATGTTTCTATGTTTCTATGTTTCTATGTTTCTATGTTTCTATGTTTCTATGTTTCTATGTTTCTATGTTTCTATGTTTCTATGTTTCTATGTTTCTATGTTTCTATGTTTCTATGTTTCTATGATTCTATGATTCTATGTTTCTATGATTCTATGATTCTATGTTTCTATGTTTCTATGTTTTAATGTTTCTATTTTTTTATGTTTTTATGTTTCTATGATCTAACTAATTTCCGTACGCGTTGGTATTCAGTCATCACTGCTGTTAAATATCTTTGATCTTCGTAATTAAAAATATTTTTTTGTTGTTTAAAAGTTAAAAGTCTGTTTACGCTCTCTACTAAAAGCTCAACCAAATCCAATTACACTTTGAAATGTCTTGGGAATGATCATTACATTTGGGAAAAGTATTAAAGTTATCTGAGGATCCAAACTTAAATAAATTAATAAGTTGTTAAATTTACAGGGCGCTTTCAGCAAGTTAAAGTGTTTTAATAGAAAAATCGATTCATGGTTTACATAAACAAAAATTTTTGAAACCATTGAGTTTCATATTTTGTGCAGAAATAATACTCAATTATTTGTTAAATGGCGTTAAAAAATCATTTCGAACAACCAATTACAGCATAATGTATTAACAATTCGTTGCTGCCATCTTTTTTTTATAAATATTTCAGTACGCTTTACTCGATTACTATTTGGCTACATTTTGTACCATATAATGTGATGCATTTACTATTGTTCGTAGTATTCAGAATGTACATTCGTTTAAATTTGTTTACGCTGGAAGCGAAAAGGTAGATTTGAAAAATATTCGCTCAATTTACACTAACTGCTTATTTTTCTCCATAAGAAAGCGCAAGTGTGGTGATGTGGTTTCTTTTTTTGAAGAACGCAGGAATCCGACCACACAATTAATTTGGTAACCGCATACATTTACTGTCTAATGCACTCCTGACGATACTTATTAAAGCTGATGCAATGCCATTACCTATTATATTGCCTAGTGCTTCGCATGTCATATCGCGCAGTGTTTGACTTTATTTCTATCTGAAAATTGAAACCAGTAAAATTGAAAATGTTGAATTTTTTTTTCTAGAAGAAACTAGAAACATTTGTCTTTCGAAGAGAAAACACGTTCTGGCGATCGTAACAGATTTCAGCAATGCTGTTTTCCTGTATAACAGGACTTGAAGCACCCTTAGTAATAAAAAATACGATTTTGTGGCATATCTAAATTATTTTAAAAAAAAATCTTGCATATTTGAGATGTTGGTAGGTCCTTCTCAAAGAAATACTGAACAGTCCTTTTCGAAATATTTTTGTGGTCTGTTTTCTATCCATTTCAACAGGGGTCATAGTTTTGTTCATCGCCATCACCGATCGAAATCAGATGATGAATAATCTCTATAGATAAAGGCAATTCAATTTGATTAAACAAATGAAATCAAAGTAGTTTTCATATCATTCTAAATTACTTATGCTTAGTTAGAAAAATTCAGCTTAAGGCACCGATATTACATAATTAAAATGACTCCAAAACCCAAAATATTCGATACGGTCGACTGAAGGTCCTCTCTTCACATTAAAATCGATTTAAATAGGTAACCTTAACTGTAAAGTTTATGTCCACAATATATAAAATTCCATATTTTTTTAGTTAAAGCTAAACCCTTTTTTAAAAACTCAAAGTAACACAATTTACAGTTATAACTAAAATGAATATACCAACACAAAATAAAATATGCATTCAATTTGTAATGCAACATTTAAAATATTGTATAACTGTTTGTTAACCCAAATCAGTTTTTCTTCTAACCAACATTCGGTTCAAACACACAATTCAATCATCAAACAAACGTTTTATTTTATTTTATTTTTAATTTCAAGGTCTAACAACTGTAATATCTTTACTTTTCATTTTCTTTAAAATGCAACAACAACACCAACAACAAAAACAAATGTTAAAAACCACACAAACAAAACATATTTCTGTTATAATTAATTTATGTTTTTCTTAGAAAAGTTTATGATTTAAAAACGGAACGAAAAAAATTTTTATGATCAAATCAATTCTCAAGGATTTCATATTTTTTAATTTATTATGTTATGTTTGATGAACAATGAAAATAAGTTGCATAACACCAGAAAGGGTTAACAAAAAAAAAACAACATAACATAAATAAATTAAAATCTCCTCAACTCGTGCAAGGTTGTAAAACAGTTAAATCTTCATAAATTTTTTTATTGTTGTGCTTGCTGTTAAAGGAAAGAATAAACTAAAGACTTAAGTTATTTTTAAATGATGTAACAGTAATTATGTTAACACTAGATATTTACTTTTTGAAATTATCTTATTTTCGTTTTAAGTGAATAACGGGCATTATGGTGTAATATGTATATATGTTATTGGATTAAGGTTTTGGGAAATGTAACATAATGGCTTTGATCTTTTAGGAGGCTTTTATTTAATCCAATCGGTCATATTGTCCGCAAGAACAGTCAAATCCAATAATTTCACTTGACGGAAAAGTTGAAAAAGTGTTAATAATCAATGTTCTATCACCATATACCTATATATGCGTACCTATATATAGTGTAGCTGCGTATAAAATAAAATAATTCTTATTATTTAATACCAACATATACGTCCCCTGCAGCATATTTACAATTTTAATAATTTAATAATATTTTCAAACTCCATTTTTGCTTCACTTCATGCATTATCTCGAATAACCACAGGATACATTTTAAAATGCTTCAATAACTTCTTTGATATTTTGATGATGTGAAGAGCGAAGTACAGGTCAACCATATATAGCACATTCCTGGAATATTTACAAGTGAAAAATTGTAGGTGATATTCAAACAAAAAAACAAGCTTTAGACTGTGTAAATTGGAGTCATTTGGAAAAGTTTAACATAAATTCTATATGAATCTAGTTATGCCAGTTGATTTTAGCTACAAGGCGAGTTCCACGTGTTAAGACATAAAAACTACTTTATTGCGTCCCACCATGTAAACAATGTATCCTCCTAGCTAAAGATAAATTATGATATATAGGCTGGAAACGTCCCATACCGTGACTCTAAAGAGGCCCTTTAAACCATTTGTTATGAATTGGTGAAACTCACGTGGCAGTATTATTTAATTTACCAGCACATCTATATGAAAATGGAATAGAAGGTGCCATGTTTGGATTAACTACCATTATAGAAGGTGCCTCTTTGTTTTCGAAACATCAAGTTTTATCACTAAAAGCTGCATTATTAATAAAAAACCACCTCAATTCGGAATGCCAAAATGATCGCATGTTGGCAATTTCAAATAATTTATATTTGGAATCACTGTATAGTAGCCCAACATTTTTAAATTTTAGGGTTGACTAATGTTTTCAAAATTTAACATATTGTGGAAAGAAGTAACGGCACGATATAATTACAAAAGCTTCGACTTGTCAGCCATCTGATGTAAGTCATACAGGTTCTGATATAGTATTTACTTACATATGTTTCTTAAAAAAATTCATCGGGTATGTAATCTTTAAAATTTCCACACAGTATCCTTTTTCCGCCTCAGAAGACATCTAAACGGTTGGACAAACATTACGAATTATACCACCGCTTACGTCCTTGGATAAACGTTTGATTTAGGATTACATGAAAACCGAAGATGTGTTTGATAGTACAATGTTGTTTATCGTCACTGTCGGAGATGATGTCGGAGAAACAGTTACTATTATGACTGGTTCCAAATAAATAGCATATTTTTACAATACTAGACAAAATGGTTTTATGTTTTGAAATCAATTTGAATGTAATGCTATATGTCCGATTAACCAAGTTAACCTGGAAGAGATTTCCTATGCTGTCATTGTTTGGTGATAATCGCATTTACAATCTTTGTATATTAGAACAACAAATCGTTACTGTTCCTAAATAATAGAAAAATTTTAACCTCAAACATTAAGTTTAAGTATTTAATTATTAGTATATGTCACACCATATTGTTGTCTCATTATCTAAAGAATTTGAAACAACTAAAACTAATTTTTTTTTTTTAATTTAAATCTTTTATTGCAATATTAGGCTTAGGACAATAAATTGCTCTTAAACTTTATTTTTCCTATTTTTGCTTAAAGCTATATATCTGTGTACGTAGCCATCAGTAATTCCATTTATTTTTGGTTATACGTAATAAAAAAAAATGTTACAATTTTATCTAAAAACTTTGTTCATCATGATTTTGAAAATATTTGAAAAATTTTAGAAGAAAAAAAATTCTTAAGTAAATTGATTAGAAAAAGGAAGCTACAAAAAAAACTTAAAAAAGGAGGAGAAATAAAATTTCTTATTCCTTGTCTTTCTTCGTTTTATGACGGTTCTAAATATACTTTATTTATAGTTTAAATAAAAACGAATTCACCTTTTTTTTTTTTTTTTTTTTTTTTTGACTTGGTACTCTTGATACGTTATATACCCGACGAATACATAATATTACAAAACACTCTTCTGGATCGATAAATAACTTTTTGTATATGTTTAAGTTGTATAACCTTTACAGTTTTAAATGTTTCATTTTGTATCCTGTGTTGCTCACTTTTAATCAACTAAATTGTTAAATTGAAACGGAATTCATTTCCTTTCTTTAATACAATTTTATATTTTTCTACTTATTTCTTTTAGATTAATCTTTTAAATTATTTTTATTTTGGATTTTGTCTTGGATTCGAAAACAAAATAAGTAACAAAAATGGATTTCATCTTATATAAGCGCCTTAAAATAATAATTTGTTGATTGATTTGACCTTTTTTACTATTAAGACTATGTAAGACTATATACTCGTATACCTTACAATATATTACCGTTTGATTTATAATTTTTGATAAGACGGTTAAGTACACAAAAGGTACTCGAATATATATAAAATAAGTAATGTAAACTTTAAATATTTATATACATAAGACGGCGACGAATTAATTAAGTTTTTTTATATGGGCCAAGTTAACCTGATAGAGTAAATCTTGTAGGGGAGTTGCTGGTAAATAAATTAAAAGGTAAAAATGTATTACGGTTAATTAACCCTATGAATAGTGATGTTATAGCTTGGATCAATGAGACAGGCGAAAAAGCTTCTGTTTTCGTAGTAGAAAATATAAATAAATTTAACTAAAATCTTTCTATAGGAGGCATCATATTGGTTTGCATAACTATTTACGTTTGTCGCAGTTTTTACTAAAATAATTAATTTACTGGTTATTAATTTACTAATTGCTTCGATGCACCAACCCTCTATACATATACATAAACTCCAGTATCGTAAATGCTTGTTAGATATAAAGTAGTATTAAACGCAAATCATTAATGATAATCATTATTCTTCTTGGTTACCTAATTGGCAATAGTTTTTATTTTTGAAATAGTTTTTGGGTTCACTGAAAAGTAAAAATTATGGAAATATTTTTAAATTTGAGGATGCAAAACTTGAGTGTATTTCAGACATAATTACAATTTTGGCGGTTATTCCGATTTATAAAGAAGCTTTGATTATGAGGATGTTCTATGGATCAAATTAAACCATGTGTCGTGTATTTTGATATGTGGGGGTTGTTCTGGCTAAAATTTTTGTCGCAAGTTTAAATTTAAAGTTTAGTTTAGAGTTTTATTAATATTTATAATAATAATTTTATATTTAATTATTATTAATCAGCGGCTGCAATTCGAATACCTCTCCTTTTTATATCTTTTAGCTTAAATCAATTTGTACTTACAACAGTTTCATATTTCAAGTTTTTGGACTAATATTAATATAAAATATAGTAAGCAGAATATACTAGACTTCATAGTTTACATATTATAATGCAATTGCGCGACAAGTACGTTATGAGATCTTCCATAAAACGTTGTTTCTTCTCTCTTTTATTTATTATTAAAACAGACATAATTTGTTTTATGATGATCTTTTGTAAACAAATATTCAGTTTTCTTTTCGACAAATTAAAATTGATCATTAAATGTTTTTACAGTTATTCATGCTTTTTATTACAATTAGTTACTTATTATTAGGTTTATTAAAGTTCTATAGGATTAAACTTTAAAACTCACTATTTATTTAAACCATTTTTTTAAAAAGTCATTATATTTATTTATTTATTTATTTTTAACACACACTTATATTTGCCAATTAATTCTTTTGATCTAATCTGGGGTCCTATTTAACCATCGTACTTTGCAAGCTAGCACTTATCACTTTTCAAAATTTTGCTAAGCCAACACTTATTTCGAGAAGTTCAACTATTTGAAAATAACACGTTTCGAATATTATACATATTAAGAAGCGTCCAAGTAATTTAGTCGAATATTATAGATTACAATTAATATATTTTATTAAAAATTAATAAAGCTTTGCAAAACTCTGTAATCAAAATTATTTGCTAAATGATAATTATTTTTTTACAGATCTAGTAACCTCTTGTAAGTTTGCTTTTGAGTTCAGAGAAAATATGCACTTCAACGTTAGTTTGTTTTTTCAAAGCCTCACTAGATGAAATATTTTTTATTCGATTAATGAATATCTCGCAAATTAGAATAAAAACAAAATGTTTTTATGTTATTTTGTCTATCATTCACTTGTTTGGAGATACAGAGTTATAATATTTTTGTGATTGATTGTTTGTTAGTTGATAAATTACTGTGAAACTTTAAACCTGATGAAACGTTAGCACTTTAATTAAGCAAAAATTTGCATTAATAAAATTTTATGGATGCAAAAATGGAGAATTAAAGTTAATGAGGCTAAGTCTAAACATGTTACCGTCACGATGCGAAGAGGAACGTGTCCACAAATACAAATGGAATCCCAGAATATACCTCTGATGAAGTAAAATATTTAGGTATTCACCTCAACAAACGTCTAACATGGGGTAAACATATATGGAGAAAAAGGAAGCAGTTCGGAATAAAACTGTCAAACGTGTATTGGCTCATCTGGACGTATGCTATACAGCTGTTGGGAATGGCCAGCAACTCAAATTTGGATATTCTTCAGCCATTCCAATCTAAACTTCTAAGAATAATAGTAGATGCACTATAAAGTTCGTATCAAACGATATAATTCACAGAGACCTCCAGGTCCTAACGATACGGGGAGAAATTCAAAATTCCATTCATCCAAACAAACTATAATGTACAAACTTCTCACTACCTCGACGAGGGAAAGATTGCCAAATAGGTCTTAGATACTCTTAACTATAAACACTAATTTTTAAAACCTCTAATGTATCGAATCAATAATAGTAAATTTATGTGTTGTATCAATTTATACTAATTATATGCAAGTGAGATTTTATCAATGGATAAAAATACTATAATCATGACAATGTAAAAAGACAAAAAATTTACTGAATGTCGTTTAAGCAGATAGATTGTGAAATAAAGAAAAACAAAAAAATGAAAATAAAAAAAAGGAAAATTGAATTTTAAATAAACACATAAAAATGATTTTGAATTATAAAAAGCATCTATATGATGTATACATAGTTATGAAATAAGAAGAAACTCTATAATTCAAATAGAATTTATCTCAACGGGCTCCAATCAAGAAACGACACAACAAATAACATAGATTTAGTTCGATATTTGTGATCCAAAAATGAAATTAGTTCAACAGCTAATAATGGTACATAGATGCAATGTGAATCAAACCTAGACGTATTCAAAGATAATTCTTTAAACCAATTATTTACTTAATATTTAATTTAATAAATTTTAATATTATAAATTTTTAATATTTTCTCAAATAGAAGTAATTTAATCTGGAGACAGTCTAATGACCCCCAAGTGAAGTTAATTTTCATTTATTAACGTAATACACCATAATTATACAAAAAAAAAAAAAAAAAAAAAAAAAAAAACTTAACTTGAGCAAGTCTCACCATTAATATTTACTTGCAACCAAATGGAGGATATTTCCTATATACAGTTGTGTACAGTTAAATTATAAATTTTGTATTCAATTTTTATTAATTAACATAAGCAACTTGATATAACGCTCGTAAAACTGGTTCGAAGGGGGCAATGTAATATTATAGTTACTGAAAATAAATAAATAAGCATAATGAAATTGATAATGTCAAACTGGACATTTTGGAAATATACTCATACTGGTAGTAGATTAAAATTTACTAGAAAGCTATGGTGAGCCAGGTAACTCAACAAAAACAATAGAAAAGGAAACGTCTAAGTCGGGACAATTAAAATAAAAATCGCAAATAAAAAGTTGAGCTGATGATGGGAAAAATTTACCATCGATGGTTACAATGACTAAAACAAGGGTGAGACCTTAAATTACAGCCTTCTGAACTTGAACCTATTATTGCAGTTACGCGTGTTGGATATTTGTGCGGTGTGTAGGAAACATATATTTAAATTTTTTGTGTGCAGTATTGTACGGATGAGTGAGACTCAACCACTACAGTTCCATAGAAAGATTAAATTAAACTAAATTAAGATTAAATTAAGAAATATATATTAAACGCTTTTAAATTATAATTTTTGAGAATTTTATTTGAAAAAAAAAAAAAAAAAAAAAGAAATGAGGTATAACTATTTTGTATTCTTTAAACTTCAAAACCAATTACCAACAATTTCGTTATTTCAACTTTTATCTCTTATTGTGAACTACTTTTATACTGCTTTTCCGGCGATACTATATAATTTACTTTATAAGGTCCCAGTCTGGACGAGAAAATTTATTTGTAGATAGTTTGATTTTTAACCGCTTACAAATTCTCCGATTTAATTTTTTTTTATTTTTAGAGTAGGCATCATAATACCTTTTTGAGGTTTCTTTTGATCTGACTATATTGTGTTGTGCTACCTTGTAAAAATTTCAAAATTTGTATTTAAAATCACGTAATATAGGTCATCATAATTATAATTAATCTCTAGTTCGGTATTAAAGGAACATGCAAGGTTGATTCGATGACCAAACTCTAACTGCAGAAAGCATATATTAGGTAGTGGAATGAGGAGTTATGTTATAATGCAAACAGGTGCATAAAATGGAAACCATATATCTCAATCCATATTCTCTATTTGTCAACGGGGATAAATACTTAATAAAAGTACGATGTTACCGATCGACTAGCGGTGGTTAAATGGAAATTATATAATCACATCTTGTATCGGTGACTGAATGGTTTGTAGACAAACTTTCGTTGGGTTAACTACCTACATGTGAAATAAGTTGGAATTTTTGAATATATTAAAGTTTTTGAAAGTCGCCTATAATCAGTATTTTCTTGGCATAATTAGGAGAACTCAATCAATGTAGTTGTTTGTGGTGTATAGCTACTACTTGTTGTTCTACATTTTACTTTATGCTAAATGAAAAACCGAAGGATTTCTCTCATGATTTGGAAAAGAAAGTATATGCCATACAGCTTAATTGCTACTTATATATCTGTCCGTTTGATAAAGTGCTTTATACCTTGTCATGCACACATTGAATTGCAAAAACAGTCATATCGCTATATTTGTGGACAAATTTACATATATATTTGATTGAAAAACCATCAAATGGTCTTTGAATTGCAATATTCGACCATAATATTCACTTTATATGTCTTTTAAATTAACGGTGAATACGGTACAACCCATTTGTTATCTATTATAATGTCTTCTACTTTATTATTGATTCTTAAAATAAATGAATGCCCACCATCGTCTTTAAAACGTCAATTAAATCGATTAACGATTTTAGTTTATGTTTAAAAACTCATGGAGAAATGGTTATGACAATCGCTGGGAACTCGGCCTGGTAGTAGTAGTTTTTTTTATTTGTTCTCATTACGGGTTACATGTAAATGTTATAAAAAAACGCTGTAGTCAAAAATCTTGAATATCTTGAATTTGCAAAAATCTTGAATTTGTGCCTTTCATGTGTCGTGATGTATGAAAATTGTATAATGACTAATATTCCTATATGCAAGCAACTTAGCTTGATTTTAGCGAATATGTGGTACAATAAAAAGATGGTATAGATAGCGAAATTCAAGAATGTGATTTGTTTTGTTTTGGAGAATCATAATTCTATAAGCGTAGTATTTCTTTCTTGTTTAATTCAAAATCTATTAATACAAAGAAATATTTTAAAAGACAAATTAAAAGAAAAAAATTAAAATACGACAAAAACAATTCTGGTGCCTCATCGAAAGATTTTTTTTACTGTTTTTCGGCATTGAACAGCATCGAACGATATCCGATAAACCCTGTGAATATTATTGTATATAGATCGCGCTATGTATATGCTCCAAAAAGTTTTTATATTTTTAATAATAACTCGATAACAGCGCTACCTATCGGGTTTACATTTTTAAGAACCTGTATTAGGGCCAGACTAACATAGACCAAATGATTGATTTTAATTTTTCCATTGGTTCCTGAGGAATAACGATTATTCGTATGTCAAATTGCAGCGTGACTATAGGGTCCTGTTTTAATTTAGGTGCAAGTTTGAAAATTGTCTTAGATTTATTTGGATCAATCGAATTGGATTATTTAGAGTTGGTTAATAATGAAGTATTACTTTCACTATGGTTTTAATTAAGTATTGATTTTGATACAGGATTATGATTCACAATTTTTTTCTGAGTACCTAGGCTATAGACGCTCAAAAGCAAATTTGTGTAGTAACCTTATCTTTGAAAATTGTGTTTGATGGCTGCATCTTGTCACGTAAAAGTACGTCAGCAAAAGTATTATGTTGTAGAGAATTTAAAGCGTTTACATGGAGCGTATTTATGTTTTCCGATCTAATCTCTGATATTTCTGAGCTTGAAGAACATTAAACGCTATAAAATTAATATTATTATTATTATTATTATTATTATTATTATTATTATTATTATTATTATTATTATTATTATTATTATTATTATTATTATTATTATTATTATTATTATTATTATTATTATTATTATTTGATGTATATGTAAGTTATTTACGATATTTAAGTTAGCAACTGAAGTACTGCTACCTTTGCAAATAAATTATTTTTAAATAAGTCACAATAACCCTCCCTGTCATCAGGTTGCTTGAAATACTAACTTTTATAAAATGCACTGCAAACAAAACAGTCTGTAGGTTTATGTCTCTGGACTTATTATGAATTGAAGCGTTTTTTTCCCTATATCATTTATACACAGGGACATGTACTTTCAAATTGAAATTTGTTAACCAAACTAGAAGAGTAAGTTTACACATAAATGTATATACCCTCTAAAGAAGCATAATCTTTTAAGTTCTAAACAACTAAATGACATAGAGATATTGTAATCTCCGAATATTTTTTAAATTTAGTTACTTTTTTTGATTTGAAGCTGATAAAAAGCTATCTAGCTATCTAAGAATATTCTGCATTATTTATAGTATAAAACTTAATCGCATATTAAATATTTATTTAATCGATTGCATAAAAACAACATAATTATAATTATGTTCGATCACATTTTTATTTTAATTATGCGCGTTAATTAAAATTTCTGTAAAAACTTAAATATTTATATATGACATCTTAAGATCACATTATGGGAACATCAAAAAGCTAAATTGGATGTTAAACCACCCAAGAAGATTTTTTTTAATATCTTGTTTTTAAACTGTATCAAATATTTCTTTAAAGATTTTATTTTAAGATATAGTAGTATTACCATGGTAATTTAATTTTATAGAAACAACAATAATTTTTGCATTGGTGGGACACAATAAATTAAGGTACGTCCGATTTTTTAATATGTTGTTGAAATATTACCAAAATATATTGTAGTGTTGATAGCTGAAAAGTATTTAGTACCTCGGATTTTGAACGTAAATGTCATAGATATATAAGAATAAAGTAGGTGCCAATTAGTTTAGTTATTTGTATAAAACCACACATGGTACACATAGACCATAAAAAATATAAAACAATCAATCATACAACAAACAAGGTGATAAACATGTTTGTATAATAATAATGGTTTGTTTTCAAAGTTCCCCCGACACTAATAATTTAGAATTCAATTAGCTATCATGATAATGTCTTTCTGCTTCTCATTTTGTTTTTCGTGTTTTGAGATTAGAGTCTATCATTTTAAATTTAGAAATGTTTATTTAAAAGTTGTTCTGTTTAATCCACCATTAGTTACTTTTCATTTTTAAAATAGTTCAAAGAAATAAGTATTTTTGGTTTATCCCTCCACAAAAAAAAAAAAAAAAAAAAAAAAAAAAATTGTTGTTAACATAAATAACATTTCAAGTGGTCTAAAATTAAAACAAAATTTTAAACGATAGAAGACATTGAACTTTTTGTATAATTTTATAAAGTTATCGTTTCAAATTAAAAATGGTATACGATTTTAATTAATTATCATTTAATTGATGCAAAAGTGTTTCTTCAGGCACTTGCGGATGTAGGAACGATTTTCACTTATATCTGAATAAATCGTTAAAACTGTTGATTTTCAAATAAAATTTGCATTTATACTGAGTGTCATAGCAAATTTTGTTATACTCGTAAAATTTACTTTATGCCGAAACATAATTCGTTATTTTATTCGAATTTTTTTAAAATATGTAATTAAAATTACAAATTTTATTAATTTTTCTACACTTTTAATCGTTTACGTTTAGTCAAATAAAATAATCGGTATACGATCGTAATAATTTGAGTATTATACGCACATTTATTGTTAAGCTCTCATGGGAGAATCGATATCGTAAAAAAAATAGAATCTTTAAGACAATTGTAATAAAAACAAAATAAAAAGGAAATTTAAAGGTTAATGGTTCCATTTTATACGGTTACACATATATAAATACGCAACAATACACATTTTCATTGAATATTTTATTGATTATTTTTGATGTGTCTCATGTACGTCTATATATGTCAGCACCACATATATGACATTCTGGAAGGACATTTTATATTTTGTTTTATATACGTTTACCGCAGTAACTGTATATAGACTTGTATAATGACTTAATCAGTTAAATCGATAATAATCAGTCGATTGACGGGTATTCCTACCGGTTTTTTTTGTTAAATTGATATTGCCTATAAAAAAAATTATTTTAGTTTTGAGCAGCACGCGGAAATAATATTTTCATTTAAATTAAATTTTGTGTGTGTTGACAACTGTTTTGTGCATAAATTATAGTGATTATTGTTTTTTAATATGCTAAGATATTTTAATTAATTTGCATATGGTTATTGATAAAAAGTCATATATATTTCTTAACATTTTAACACTTGAACGATTTTGTTGAGCTGATGTTTCAATTAACTGGTTTAAATAATTTACAATCCAAATTTCTTGTAGCCTGAAACACTTTTTGGTGGAAACTACTTTAATATATGAACTTTATTTTGCTCTTAAATCATTAAAATATTACGATGATAATTTTAAGATCGATTTGATTTGATTTCTGCTTAATCAATTTTAACTAAATATTCTGTTTTCTATCATTACAGGTTGATGTGGATACATTGAAAGATTCAAGTTTATTCAACCAGATACTGAAAGGTATGATTTTGTTTTATATTTATTAGCTATCGTTTTAAATAAAAAATGATTATCTCTTGATAACCTAACAATATTTTTTAAATGACGAAATAATTTTTTTTGTTTGGTTCTTTAGTATTTATTTTATATTATTACATTCTATAGTCTCCTCTACTAATGAGCAATTTGTTTCTAGCTGATAGATTCACTAAATGTTAAATTTATTTAAGACTCTGTCCTATCGGAGTTTCATAGTTTCTATAATGAGTTAAGGTTATGATCGACCACATCGTTTTTTTAGTCCTAGTACAATATTGGTGATGCTTAAAAGCTAAATTGCTTCGATATTTGTATCTCCTTGCATTTTTTTGAATTTTAATTAAACCTAGATCTACTTTAAGATCGATATTTCTGACATTATTTCGGATGTTGTTTAAGAAATTTTGAAAAAATTGCCAAGGAAAGCTCTAGTAATTATAAATGCAGCATTTCAGTTCATTTGTCTGTAAAATCAATGTTTGTTAATTGGTGTAGTGTTAACTTATGGCTAGAAGTGTGCATTTTATAATGCTGCAATCTGAATTTATATAGCACTTTGAAATTCACTTCCTTTTGACTACCATTTGAACTGAAGTGCACGGATCCCGGTGATTTAGAATAATGACAATAAAAGTTTATAATGAAAAAGATAAGATAGCTTTGGCTCTAAATCTTAACTTATAAAAAAACTTTTATTTTTTATCTTAGCTTCCATCAGTACAACTTGCATCCTTCTTTTATTCTAATGTAATCTGACTGCGTCATTTGAAGTGCATTTGAATGTCCATATATTGTTTTAAATATTCGTATATTTTTTACACAATATATAGTTGTTCCTGAAACGTAGCTGTAACGGATGCCAAAAACTTTCTACCCAATTTTTGGACATTTTTAATTAGAAATGATAGCGTACTTTACTCGAGAAGATTGGATGTTAGGTTCTACATTCAATCCAATTTAAGATCATAGATAAATGGCATTGATCAGTCGTATTAAACTGTTAATTTGTGTAGTGTACGATCAGCACTAAGTTGCATGATACCGCAAGTAGTTCAAATAGTTAAAACTACAGCCAATATGACTTTAATTTAAACATTGCAAACCCATCAGTAGTTATAGCATTTTGTTAATTTAAACTCACTTTTTCAGTTCGACAATTTTTAAAAACCAGGATTAACTATAATCTAAGTACTTGATGTTATTCCATATTTAAATTTTATTTCAGACAATTCTGTTTTATTTAATCCTACAGCAAAAGAAGCAAAAAATGTGCCTTATGCTTGAACCTAAACAATGAAACTTAATTTTTTCTATAGGTGTTACATCTTAAACTTTTGATGCATTAAATTAAATATTACACGAAGCACTCGGTCGCCATAGCCTGATGAAAAGATATTTCACTTTTAACAAATTAGTACCAATTCCTCATCAGATCGAAACTGAGCTTTGAGCGCCCACCACCAAAATCTGAATAAATATATAACGAGACCACATCACCGTTGTTTTAGCTTTACAAAGCCGGAATTATTTATTTGGATTGTTTTAGTAGATATAAAGTGCGATGGTTGGGCCATATATCGATTTCTTTGTATAAAATTGACTGTAAATACTCCAAAACTGCCTTTCATCCTCTTTCCACTGGCTTGTACATTTCATCGTAAACCAGCCCATTTCGTTGCAAAACAAAATAATTTATTTAGCAGTCGATAAGCCTTGTGAGATTCCTCTTTACTTGGACGCTTCCCCTCTTGATGGATACTTCTCAATTTTATTTTTCAAATATTGTTGTATATTTACAATTGGTTTATGCAAGGACGATATGGGGCTGGAGTGATGGTAGCAAATTGTAAATGTTAATCCTTTGAATCAGGTAATCGAAATCGATAACTACCACATTAAAACTTTAAAATACGATATCCGTCAACAACGTAGAAGCGATAGTCTGTCGTCTTATTGTTATATAGCTGTCTAGAATACCTCTGTGTGATTTAAAATCCTTTTTATACGAATATGAACAGTAGCATTTATTCCAAATAATATGATATATACGATAAAGCTTGCGTTTGCTCCGGCTTCATAATAATTTCAGCAGAAGGTGATCAATTTAATGTAAAGAATGAAAAATTAACTACTTCATACCAAAAAAATTGTATTAATGCAACATCGATCTGAAAATATTTTTATCCCTTTTTTCTTCAATAATTCTGTGAACCGATTATTTGAAAGTTAAGAATTAATATCATACACCGTTTGATGGCTTTGTTAAAATGTTGAAGTGTTTCTTTTTCAATGGAACATGCCTTACAATTTCTTGGCCGCTTTTTATTGAATTCGATGCCTTTACTAATAATTTTATTTGCAATTTTTTAATTTAGTGACATTATTTTATGCCATATTTCAAACTACGCAATTTTACCTACTGTAAGCGTTTATTTCTTTTAACACAAATAAATGGTTGGAATATTTATCAATGACCGTTACACTGTCACAGTTGCAGCATGGACATTTATAATCTTAATTACTGCATCATCGAAGAGTACTTTATGATTTCTCTTCTCAATTTGGCTGTTTAATTTTTTAGCTCTATAGTTAGATACGCTGGTTCTAATTATGTGACAGTTTTTTTTCGATAATTTGCATTACATGGCCATCTGCTGTCGTTATTATTACCAGTAATTATTAATAGAAATAATTATTAATTGTTAATAAATAGTCATTACACTACCATCACTGTTACTGCTTGTAAATAACTCTCTATTATTGCACAAAAGTGTGGTATAGCAGCCCTTTCAAAAAAGGTTAGGTTCATTTCTTCCTTGCGCTAGCCGTATACGGTACATAACGCATGGCCCAATTGTTTGACGTGTCTCTTTGTATTTCATGTTGTTTTTACGTCAATTTTGACTAATATGTCCGATTTCACCATAATTCCAGCATTTAATGTGTTTTTCGATCTGATAATTTTTTATTGGTGTTCGTCAACACTATATTTTCTGTGTAACATTTATGTCATATATACAGTTCTCTTTTGCCATAATCATCAGTTTCTAAATTTAAGTTACACCGGAACTTTCAAACCAGCGCAATTTAATTGATGTTCTGAAGCTAAGATTTCGGTTTTATTTATCCATAGATCTAAAATTTACTATTTTTGTTGTAATTAACTTGTGTGGCAGTCCGACTCGTATACCATCATAGTGTTACTACACTTTAATCTTTCTATTGGTGTTTCTGTGATTCACTTTTAGCCATCTTTAAGATTCTCTATACAAAATTTAATTTTTTAATGTATTTTTAATACATAAGTCTAGGCTCATAACCTATAAATTCACAGTGTCAAAAGGTAACATAAAACAGATTAGTTACAACTTTGAAAGCACGCGAATAACTGATTGGTTTTTTTAATTCCTTTGATAGCTACCTATATAGGTATATAATGTAAGTATTACCAAATAAATCGCAAACGGACATTACATATGGAAATGCATGTACGCAAGAAAAGCCGTATACTTTTAGAAAAGAATTTATTTTTCATAAGTTAAGATGTATATATTGGACCAATATATTCTTTAAAGACTTTTGAATTTTTTTTGTGATCTGATCGATTTTAAATGCATTAAATTATTAAATATGTATAGTTTTACCATAGACAAGTATTTTTACCTATAGAAATTTTTTAAGTTATAGCTGTCAGTTTAATAAATATACGGTATTTGTGGACTCTGACACTTTAGTTCAATTTAAACCTTAAAATTTATAACATCAATAAAATTTCAGTACCTATGTATAAGATCAAATTTCTAACCTAAATCATTAATTATATTTTACACCTAAAATTCATGAGTTTTTACATATATTAGTAATCTGTATCTGAACTGCAACATATTACATATTAACATAAAACGTTATATAATTTATCAACTATTATTTTCCCACCCAGTTCAAAACACTTTGAGCTGTTGCTTAACACAAATTATATATTCTTTTTTTTGATATTCAATTTCATATCATGATGTTTCATATTATATCATATACATATCAAGAGTTATCATAAAAATTAAATTTTATTGCAATTATAAGAAAAAGTGAATTTACAGTTTATAACCATGGGTATGTTTTAACTTTTAGAATAAGACAAATACCAAACAAATTAATTGTGTCCACCGCCCCCGTTTCGAATAGTTCAATTTTTGTTTTCTTGTCTGTAATCTATTTTATATATGATTCTAATCATATTACTAAAGAAACGCTTTAAACAAGAAAGTTGAATAGTTTCTATCACTGTGCTAGATATCAAAGTTGTTACATAACTGAGAATTTAGCTTGAATATATACGCTCTACGCAATTTAACGAAAACATTTTATAATTTTTTTTTTTTTTTGATTATACGAAAATAAATAATCGAGTAAATCACTGTTTTCCGTTGAAATGATGCGAATCCTAAAATTTCCTAATTACTATATAATGTTGAATTTTTTTGTTGTAATGATAATATAACGTTCTTCCTTTTTTGTAAGTGAAAAATTCCATCCTCATTTCGACCTTCAATATTCAGATTCCATTCTAATCTATTTTTGCTAACAAAACAAAACAAAAATTTACTCCACCCTTTTTTCGTTTATATAATTTACCCGAGTTATTTTTTTTTGTTTTGTCTAAAAATACTAGGTAGTCAAACGAAATAATAACATGCGGCGGTACCATTTCAAATATTTTGTGTTTCGAATTTTTATCTATGGTTCTCTTTTACGCACATTATAAATATTCTCTTTTCAGAGCGCTGTCCTGCTCTTTGTCGTTTGCCATATAGATAAAAAGAACGAAACAAAATACTATGCCATATTGGTTTTTAGTTTTGTTTCGTATTTGTTAATGTGTTGTACACGAATTTATACAGCCATATTGAAAAAGTGCTGAATTCAATAGCTCGTGCATAGCTGAATATAATTTTTGGGACACGAGTACGATTGTATGAGTGCGAACGTATATACATATAATGTATTTAATAAGCAGTCAATGTTATTTGGAACTGTAACTACATTTTGGCTGGATGGAGACTTTTTTGGAGAGTTCTGATTGTATTATGTTATATTTGTGTGATTCGAATGGGAAATGATAATGTAGATTAAGGAAAATGGATTGATGGGTAAAACAGGATCCTGCCAACCATATTTGGAGACTTATTATAAATGGAATGCATATCTAATTCATATAGGAAATATAAATATGATATTGGAAAAATGCCACTTTACATTTTTGCTAAAATATATATTATTGGATATATATAAATTTGTAAATTATTTATTTGCCCACTATCATAAATTGCAAAAATTTTCAAACAAAATAAAAACACACTAAAAATACAATCGGCATCAACAAAGCTCGTCAATTTTTATTATTCCAGTTTCATAAAAATGTAAACGCGAGATGAATTTTTTAGTTTACGAATTAGACATTAGAACAAAAATCATTTAAATTAAATCATTAATTAAAGTTTACTCTATTTGGAATATTTAATTAAATTATTTAAATTTTATTGCTTTTTCGAGATTGTCTCAGTGTGCGAGTACACATATTTTTATAAATGGTATATATACATTTATATATGGTTGCGGTCGAAGAACTTCAAACTATATATATAACGAATAATACAAATATAACAAGTAAAAGTTTTTTATTTATGTGTTCGAGAATTTGTTTTATGTTTATATGACTAAACATATGTTTAATGTGGGTGAAAAAATGACCTTGACTTTTATATTTGTAAATAATTCTGCGATCGTAAATTTTTACAATATATACATGACGAGTTTGGTTCTTTTTAAATCATTTAACTGCAGCATTAAATAATTTTTATTGATGAAATGAATTTTTAATAGATTTTTATGGGTTACAAGGTTATTGCATTGCTACTATATTATAGTAAACTTCCGTATTATGAATTATATATATATATATATATATATATATATATATATATATATATATATAAATTGCTATTTATATTGTGTCGTATGATCCCACATGTATATGTGGATCACTGACATGAATTACATTTAGAAATACAATGGTTTCAGGATTTTAATTTTTATCATAACTTTATACAATCATAAATTTTATGTTTATCTTGATACACATGTTCAAATTATAAATTTACTACATAAATTTAAACTTAAATTTGCTTTAACAAAATAGTCTCACTTATATAACATATATATGTATTTAGGTATATAACATAAAAGTTATTCGGCGTATTTATAATTTCACGTGTGTTTACAAGTCAAAAAATGTATTTTTAACTTTTCATAAAATTATAAATTTTTTATTTATTTTTTTGCGCGATTTTTAAATGTGTTTCATGTACACTTACCATTAACAAAATTGACAGTTTTAAATTTTTGTATATTAAAACATATAGTATACGGTGATTTCTTAAGACCAACATCTAAATTATGGTTAAATATTTTGAGTTGTTTTATGTATTAAAAACCAATTTAAAAAGTGAAATGAGTTGGCAAACATCGCAACGTTTTAAAATTGTGAGTGTTATTAATTTTGACAGTGGAAACGACATTAGAAAATCATTTAATTGGATTATATACAATTGTGGAATAAAATCTAAAATTAAAATTTTAATTAGTAGTTTAGATTATGGTTTATAGGTGTAATCATAGCATTATTACTTATTTAAATGGTTTAACTGATAATTTGTGTAATGTACGCAGGTATATCATATGGTAAAAGAAAGCAATGATGAATTTGGTTAATTTTTAAGTTGTCATTTTATCATAGTTGTCTATGATTTTAAGTTAAAATTTAATTACAGAGAAAGAATAGAGATGTGAAAATAGTATTCATTAAAGTTAATATATATATATATATATATATATATATATATATATATATATATATATATATATATATATTTTTTTTTTTTTTTTTTTTTCAAACTGATCTGAAGGTAATCACTGTTATTAAAAATGTTGGTAAAATAAATTTTAAATTGTAAACTACAGACTTGATTCGGATGAAGAATTTTTTTTTATTAAAGAGAAGGTTTAACTTTCACTATGAGATATTTACAGTTCTGGTTGTTTTTTTGGTCTCTGTTTTCCTTTAGTGGATTCATAATTATGAAACGATACCAAAAGTCAAACAGTTCAATGCGTTTGTCATGCGTATACGCTTACGATTATTTTGATGATCTTTCCAGTTAAACTGGGTTTTCGAGAGTAAAACTAAAATGAATCAATTAACCCATTTGTGTGTCATGTTAATATTCCAGTTTAGTATTGATATTGTTCTTCAAGTTAAGAAGCAGCAAATGAGTATCGAGAG
>OY744475.1:143978482-144078482 GCA_963556175.1 Tipula confusa | reverse complement strand
AAGGTTGAACATCAGCACAATTTTATTTTCCCATTTTTAATCCCACAATCACCAAACGAAAATTTCCATATTTTCGTTTCATTTGTTTATGTATACGTAGAACAGTTCCTAGTCGAGCATTAAATAGAATGAAAAACATTTTCATGTTATATGCATAGTACACATTTCCATTTCTTTTTACATATATATATATATATATATATATATATATATATATATATATATATATATATATATATATATATATTTATATATATATATATATATATATATATATATATATATATATATATATAATATATATATTATATATATATATATATATATATATATATATATATATATATATATATATATATATATATATATATATATATATATATATGTATATGTATATATATTTATATATATATATATATATATATATATATATATATATATATATATATATATATATATACATATATACATATATAATTTATAAAATATATTTGATATATAAATTAAAAATAAAACTTTATTCATTTGAAGTTTCTGCTTACATGTCATCATACCATGTATTTAGATCTTTTCATGTAAACTCACATTTAATCCTTCTTCTTGAACACCGCAGTCATTCAATTAAAAACTATAGTCGAAATTTTTTTTTATGTATAGCTTTACAAAACATTTTTCGTGTACAGTGTTTTTGTTGCCTTTTTTCTGGATTCTTTTCTTTATTCTATATACAATAATATGTACGTACAATCATGATCATGAGATGGTGGGCTTAGAACACAAAACTTGTTTTTATTTAATTTTTTTTACTTTTATACCGAAATAACATTTTTCAGTACCATTTCATTCTATTCTCCACAAAATGTATATAAACGATTTTGATTCCCTCTTGTCCAATCTAGAAATGTGTATATACATTAAAAAAAAAAAAAAATCGAAATAAAAAAGTATATATATAAGCCATTTCTCGGTGTGTGTTAAATAGATATATACAAAAATATCTGTATATATGTACGAGCAAAACAATTTTACAGTATATAAGCCCCGAAAAGCTCAAAATCGTGCTCACAAATACTTGTGTATTTTAAAATTTCTAAATTTATTTTTTGTTTCATTCATTTGTTTTTTTTTGTGTAATGCTCATCCGAAAATAAATAGAAACCAATTTTTTTTTCATTTTGGTGCTGGGGCTCAAGTATATAAGTATAGTATATATGTGTTAAGTATATATATATTTAAAAAGTATATTTTTGAATATAGGGAATGAGCATGAGTAGAATTTTGTTCACTCTATGTGATTGTGTTAGTATTTATATAATTTATATATAAACATAGGCAATGTTATATACTATATATATAAACCAGCGACCTCATTTCATGCTCTGAAATATTTGTGGTGGTAAAATATTTGAACTATACGCTACTTTTAGAATTCATAGTGTGTATATACATTTGAAGTTACAACTAAAACCAATTTCGGATACATATTGTTTGTATATATACGCAGCTAGATATAGATACCATTATATTCTCTTTTATATACATATATGTAAATTTGATTTGAAATCATTATCATTAGCTTATTTTTTTGTTTTGTTTGTGTAGAGTGTAGACCATCAAGTTTTTTGTAGCACCCGCATGCGCATACCAAATTTCACAAAAAAAACTTTAAAAATCTAACATTTGTGTTATGTAATGGAAGAAATTTGATTTTTTTTTCATCTACGAGTAGCAAACATTCCATTGATTTTCTATATATGTATATATAGTTATATAATTTACTTTAGTGCAACCGAGCATATACATATTCTAATCAATGCAATATATATATACTTATAATCTCATCTGTAATCGATATTAGTTTATCTCACAGCTAATGTAAAATAGGAACCCAAAATGTCGGCTTTTGATAAAAATTCGTCATTAAAAAATCATATTGATTAGAGTTTTATCAGTTTGAATTATGGTTTTTCGTTTATAGGTTCATAAATAAATAAAAATTCTTATCATTATATAAAAACTTATATATTTAAATAGTGATATGCAAATTAACCGAAACTGTATACTTTAAATTGATATATATATATATATATATATATATATATATATATATATATATATATATATATATATATATATATAATGCTCGACACGAATGACCTCTAAATATTTGACATAGGTTATTTATTAATAACTATATACAGATAATATATAAATAATATAACTGTTCACGCGATAACATAGTTTTTGGTTTGATTTCTATTTTCTATTGGTATATACGGTTATAAATTTTCTCGAAAAATGTATAACCATTTAGTGCTGCCACCATATGTATTATACAAAAAGTATATTGTTTGCGTTTGATATGATAAAAATGTGGCGTGAATTTATATAATAATTCGGATGATTTTCATTTTAATTATATAAGTATACATATATTAATTTAGGATCACCGCACAGTAGAATAATTATAAATTAATAAACAGAAATAAAGTATTTAGATATAATTTATATAATTAAATTATATTAGGCCTAATTGAAATTGTTTTAATTTGATGATGTTAAAACAAACGACGGAGTTTTATTTTATTGGTAGTAGAAATGCGATGTAGATTTAAATATGGGGTATACTTTATATTATGGCTATTTGAAAGAGTTTGGTTCCATTAAGGAGGCATCATATATATTTCTATATGCTTGATGTTTGACACCGTTTATTATCTAGCCCTTCATCAAGTTAATATTACTTTGTAAAAGCTTTACTCCAAAGGTGATAGCTTTTTTACAGTTTAATAAAAAAATTTAATTGTGCATTTTTGTAATTGTGCAGCAAAAAAATACATTAAACAAAGCACAAAACCGGTCTTAGACCGGTTTTGTGCTTTAAATTTTAACTAAGCCGTTTCACATCACTCATGAAGTAGACTGCGATGAAGCGCCTTTTTAGAGGTTCCCCAGCAGGCCTATTCCTCGATAAAATATTATTTAATTAAAAATAGATAAAAATGTTAGTTGGATTTTTAACTCGTAAAAAGTTTAAGGGTGCCTGTACACTATAAACCTTGTATTTTGTGAAGCAATTGTTTTATGTTTAAAGTGATGGATGGCTTTATTGGATTTTTAATTCATTTTTCGGGGTAGTTGAAATGTTATGTATTTCGTATTAATCTACAAAATCTAAAGCAATATTTTAAAATTAAGTTTTGCGAGATTTGATATTTGCAAATTGATCAAATAAATTATAGTAGTTCATCTCGTTAACTATATTTCTTTTTTGATTGAAATTGTAGCTAAGTCAAATAATCTTTCGTGCGTCATGGAAGTTCTTATAAATATTTTTTTATTATTTTCAATTTGAATAAACTATGTTCTCCAGACGCTACCGTAACTGGCAAAGATAGTAATATTTGAACCGGTAGTACTCTATCGAAGTAGAAAGTAAACACATTTTGTTGAGTTACGTAATCTTACACTTGTTTAAGAGACCTTTTTGATTGAACTATATTCTGTAATATTCTCGATTTAATGTTTAGTTCATTTCCGTTTAAATCGGACTAATTTACGTTTGTAAGGGCTTTCTCTAAATTCATCCATTTATAGTATACCTATTGTTTGGTTCTTTTTTCGTCAAACTGAGGTTTGTTAATTGGTAGAATCATTCCGTTATTGATAATATGGCCTGATCCAAAACCATATAACAAAATTTAATCTTAAGCTATTGTTTTGCTGATAATATAGTTTCCGAAGAATCATAAGCAAAATGCGCTTTTTTCGTTTAGTATACATATAGGGCTGTGGCAGTACAAAAATCTATTGAAATTTCCTAAACATACTGGCCAATTTGAGCCCAAACGATATCATCTTTAAATGTTCAATCATTTCTTATTAATTACAGCAATAGAAAAGTTTTACTATATAGCAATCTGAATACTTTATAATATGTCATGTATACCAAACAAAAAAATTAAAAATAAATTGAAACTGAAATATCTTATCACCCAAAGCAGTAGCCATAACCTTTGTGTTTGAATCACCTTCTTCTGCAGATTGAATCAAAGCTTCATTAGAATCCCCTTAATTATCCTTTAAGATCGCAATTCATCAATTCTACTAGAAAACCTCATTTCAAGGGGATTTATGGTCAGGTATGTAATGCAAGCTCGTAAGATAGCCTATCGTTTTGTAGGTTTTGAAAAAAAAAAAACCTACAAATTTGGAAGGTCATCAAAAAAAAATACTATTATAGAGGCGACATTTTGTATCCATGGAATCATTCACAACTAAATTAAAGGAATATGCTGATTATGGTACAAAAATTACCTTTGTTTCACATTTTTTGATTCGTAATTATATTCCTAAATATCTCCCTTTCATATTAACTGCACTTTCATACCTGGCCTCTGCAGTGCTTTATAGAACGATCTAATATTTTTAAAACATTTCAAATAGTCCATAGCCATATAGATGAAAGTGTAAAACTTTTTTTTTAGAAACCTAGTAATGATGAAATCATTGAGAACGAGCAAGATTAGAATATAAAAGATGCAATTTTAGAAAATGAATTAAACAACGTATTAAAAAATTGCGATGCAACCTTATACGCGTATATAAGTATATGACTTGTGGAAGTTAGCTATTTCGGCGGCTAAAATCATCATTTGATCAGGATATTTTATTAATTTACTTAATTTCAAAGTTTAGTAAATTAATTAATTAGTTAAGAACTATTATTCTATTGATTAAATTTTATATAGTATAGTTTAATAAGTTTCGTAGACAGATACACTGAACCAAATGGCATATTTCCAAATTTGTTCTATCTTTTCGGTAAAAATTGGATTTGGAAATAATGCATAGATTAAGCCATGTTACACTACGAGTTGGCGAAAATAGAGCTGAAATTAAAAAGTTGCCTTTCAAGAGATCGCAAATCTTATATGAGTTACCTCAAGCATTTTCTGCTTTAAATCAAAATAAATTTGGTTATTTCACTTATAAGCTTTTGGTTTCGATCAAATATAAAACAATGAAACTCCGTTTAAATTGGAAATACATTTAAAAACTTTTCTTAAAATTTTCAGTTAATATAATTGTCCATGTTTTGGTTATGGGTGCGGATTTATTTAGTAAAACGTAAAATGATTTTAAGTAGTCGATTGGAAGTAGATTAGAGAAAGTTCTTCGAAGTATAGAGAAAGTTTTGGCTTTTTCTTGTCTATAGATTAATACAAAGTGCAAGCCCTGGATCCATACTGATGGATCCAGATCCTTAATACGATACGACCCATCTAAAAGTCGGGTATTATAATCATCATAAAATATTATTACAACATATTACTATCTTTAGACAATAAATTTAGGTAAAATTAATCCAATTTTCGATATCTTATTTAAAATTCTACCGCAGTATTTACTTAATTTTTAGAAATTTATTGTATTTGTCCATCTTTATTTTGTTGGAATATTATAAAATAAACAAATATAACTTTTTCGTATAACAAATTGGTCCCATGGTATCGAACTACACGCGAATGCAATTATTCAACTCTCTTACAGATTTTTCTTAAAATTTAGTGTTCATCAACCTCTTTTTGTGATCATACTAGAAAATTCGGTCAAAATCTTATGTTCAAATTGCTTATAATGAAATTTTTATTTATACGATTTATTGAAGACGAATAATGCAAAGTTTTTGCCAAAACTATATGTTTCACAAAACAAAAATTAAATAAATTAAATTTAACACATAAAATTATAATATTATTTCAATTTATTTTCTGTAGAATGCATTTCGATGTATAAGTATATAAAAACATCATCATAAGCTGCAAATTTATTAAGTCTAAATGTAAAATTGTACAATATTTGTGCAATTGAATTTTTTTTTTAATATTTACATGCACTACACATATAATTGAGATATTTGACACAAACACATTGAAATAAATGAAATACTAAGGTTTAAAGGACTACGTAAACTTCTTAAAAAGGGTGTTTATGGATATAAATTATACCAATACTCAACAAACAGAAACTTAGTACTATATAGTTACAGTCGTTTAATAAGTGTAATAAAAAGAACAATTGGATTCATTTAGATTTTAAATTAAAAAAAAAAATTATCTTAAACGCGGAAATTAATTTGAAGATTGTCTAAATAAAAATTCGGTCATATATACCATAATGAAGATACAGTTCGCTTTTTAAATAAAGTTCGATGTATGCGAATCTATAGTTATTCAACATATAGGTTTCATGATCCACAAGATTTACTTATTTTAAAAATAATGCTGTCAAAATTGTTTTATAATAAAAAAATTAAAATAAAGTAGATGTGTAGTTTCTTTACTTTGATCTGTTAAATAATTTCTTAAATATGCTAATTTGTTAGAATTCTTAGCAACTGATTACTCGATCTAGTCCTGATTTTAGTATTACTCTTAAATTCTGTAACTATTTACTGTTGATTGGCTTTTCATGCTATACTATATACCAAATTTCATAATTTGGCCGAAGATTACCTATATAGGAAATAGGTTCCTTATCCTCCAGTATCATAGCGTTGATTACCAAACGGATATTATTAAACATTGGAGAGTTTTAAAAGATTTTTTTTTAAATTATGAATCAAGAAATGTTTGGTGGCTTGTGATATAATGCAATTGCGCATAATACTCAGAATTCTACTCAGAATTTTAATATTATCCATAAAAAATTTCGTGTTTAGAATTATGTAAATGTGTGGATAAAACACTAGCAATGTCTGAACTAATATTTAAAAAAAAAGTTGTTTAGTGTCACGTTTATGTTGGTAAAGTCTTTTCGAAACAAGTTGTTGTGTATAGGACAAGTTGTCATATACTACATTTATGTTATCACCTAACGGAGTAAGATCTTTCAACGAACAAAAACAGTTGTTCCTAAATTGTTAAGTGCTTTGCCGACTGTACTAAAATTAAATTTATTTAAGCAATGATTAATTTTTTCATAAAGAATTTTTACATATGAAATAGCAATGGTGGTGACTGGCTTTTTAGTAATTGACTGACTCTCTTCCCCTAATTGGTTATTATCAAAATGAGTAAAATATTTGAAGATACATCATTTTATAATTGGATTAAAAAAAGAAAAAGGATAATCATTGATATTATCATTGAAAAGTAAAGTTAACTTTAGAAGATTGAAATTGAATCTTTCAAAATTCTTATTAGATAACTGGAGAATTTAGTTAGAAAGTAAACTTACAGTATTTCTTTTATATGACAAAGGTAAATGAGAGGGGAAATTTAGGTATTTGCCAGACCAAGTTAATTTATGGAACCAATCAGTGGAAAGAGAGCCATCATAATTTTGAATTATCAGTAAATCTAAAAAAGTCAATTTGTTATCATTCTCCATCTCCATTGTAAATTTAAAATGATCACTAAAGGCATTAAATGTTGGAAAAAGAACATCAAGCTTATGTTTTGGTACTGCTGTCACGATATTATCGACATATATTTTAGTATTGAAAGAAAATTCACAATTAAGAAGTACAAGTTTCAATCCTTCTATAAACTGTGACTTCTTAAATTTAATTTTTGAATTTCGCATGATTTCTTGCTACATTTATTACAAAACATAGTTAAAGCTAAATTACTGTCTATATTAGTGAAAAGGAACACTTTATCTAGTGATATAACTACGTGGTCATCTAGCAAAATGATATGTTGGATTTTTCTTTTAAAATCAATAGAATTTTTTTACTGACCAGTTAGATTTACCAACAGTGCAATTCAAAATCTCGGATAAAAATGAAGATAAGGCATAAAGGTGTCCCAATTGGTGTATTTACTTTATGTATCTTAGGCAGGCTATAAAGTTTAGCAACCACACCGTGATGACATCTCGATACCACACCTAAATTTTCAGAGATCCAACGTTCATTCTGCCAACACGTAACCATAACGTTAAGCTTACATTGTACCGACAATATATGGTCTCTTTTCACCAATTTATAAACATTAGTGTCTGCCAACAACAACTCTATTTTTCTATATAATCAGCACGATTCACTACCACTGTGGTGTCACCTTTGTCTGCTTTAATAACTAAAATTTCCTGATGTTCCTTCACAAACCTCTTAGCAATAGAAATGGTACGAACGAGATTTCGGTCATTTCAGTATTATTTTAACCAATAATTTTATTATTTTTAATAAATAAATTAGCCTAATAAACTTTTATATATATATATATATATATATATATATATATATATATATATATATATATATATATATATATATATATATATATATATTTATATAATTATTTTTTTATATATATATATATATATATATATATATATATATATATATATATATATATAAATATATATTATATATATATATATATATATATATATATATATATATATATATATATATATATATATATATATCTTTGTAATAATCTTTGTAGGAACCATTATTTTTTTGTTCAATACAAGATTTTTAGAAAATATCTTATATATTTCCCATATTTAAATTGGGTAGAAGAAGCGATATCACGTGCTACAGCAAATGTCGATTTTTGCTGTGAAACCTAAACTTTTTCAATCCCTTATCAAGTTTAAAATATAGAGTTTCAAATGTGAAATAGAATTAGGGTTTGTCATCACCGTTTTATTTCAGCTATACTTACTTATGTTGGTATTTTTGAGTGGTATATACAGTATAATCGACAACCGCGGTCAGGAAGATGTGATAATGACAAATTATCAAAAGTGTCACAAAATTCTTCTTCAAAAGTTATTGGAGTTCAGACATGATTTTATTTCAATTAAATGGATTTCATCATACCTACATCAGCACGAAAGTAAATGCGTTTATTATTCGTTTGAATTTATCGTACCTTCTGGGGTTCCACAAGGCAGTCACATTGGTCCATTACTTTTTAACATTTATATTAATAGTTTTGTTCAATGTTTCAAGTTTTGTCACTGTCTTTTGTATGCAGCTGTCCTTAAGAGATTTATGCACAAATAAATGCTTCTGTTGATACTATATACTCGTATGTAATTCGAACTTATGTTTTACCCGAATAAGTGTAAAGGTATGACGTTTTGCAGAAAGCGTTTGTTTTGTGTGGAGATACCATATGTTTTGTTAGATGAAAAGATCAGTCGGGTTTCTTATATTCGAGATCTTGGGGTAATTTTTTCTTTTAATATGAAATTCCATAATGCAAAAAGATTATATAATAATATTTTGTTAGATCATTATTGGAAAATGCTTCAGTTTTATGGAATCCACTATATCCATCGCATTTTGCTAGAATTGGAAATACCCAAAAACAATTCATGATTTATGCATTGTGGCATCTGCCTAACTTGAATCATCAACCTTATGTAAACCATCTATTATAAACTTGCAAAGTTGAGCAAATAGGTGGTTAATCGCATGCGCGATTTTATCGCTAGATATTTTATGCTCAAAAATTGATTGACCTGCGAGCTAATGACGAAGTTTTAGGATTGTGCTCCTCAACGTGTTCTTAGACCGCGTTCGGAATTATTTCGTATTCCATTTAGTGCTATCAATTTTACAAGAATGGGACTAGTTAATAATGTTTTAATGTGTTTAATGATAATAACGAATATTTATTGATGCTTTATTAATTTTGTTCTGTTTAATACTTTTAATGTTTAAAATTGAATTTTTTTAATCTATTTATTTTTGTATATACATACTTTTAAAAATTTGATTTAAAATGATTTGATTTAAATTTGATCTAAATCAAATGATTTTTATTTAAGTCCCATATTGAACATTCAAAAACATTATCATAATTAAAAATATTATAGGTAATAACGACATAATTTGTCTGTTTTTGGTATAGAAATCTGCAATACCAATAGAAAAAGCTGTTTAAGATCTGAAAGGGAAGTATCAGAAATATTTAAGTTATTGGGATGTCTGAACATTTCAGTTAATATATGTAATTGATTAGGATAAATTCTGTTTTACTTATCCTATAAGCATAATCAAATCAAATTTTGATCACAAATAAATGTTCGCATATGTATTTATGCCAATTTTTCTAATTTTTTTTGTCACTGGTCGTATAGTAATGGTTAAAATAATGGCTTAAGCACACCGCAGTCTTGAGTTCATTCCCCAGCGCTGACCAACTATAACACCTTGGCTAATTGGGTGTAAAATCGTTCGTTGGCTCGCACCTACAACGACCACCAATTAATAAAAATATGGTCTGAAAGTCTTGTAAAAATCTTAGTAAAGGGTCAATTTTCGATTACGCAAAGCTGTAAATATATATATACATAAGGTTATGACAGTTTCTTTTTTGTTATTTGAATTTCAGACAACACCAAAATTTTTAACTATGCATATAGCACTAATAACTATGCATATAGCCTGAATTTGGATATACAACTAAACACTTGTTAGATATTGAAGTCACTATACCGGAACGATGTATTTATAATGGATTTCTTTGATATTTTTAAAAATTCGATTAACAAAAGTTAAATATTGCATTAGAAAATATATATTTTAGTTTTTTTTACTTTATGGGACCGCATACAAATTTCCTACAATATTTTTCCAGTTTTCCAGTTGGTTCAATTTTGAGCAATATTAATTCCATATTTTTAGTGGTCGTCTCTCACGGTTTAGTATTATTAATTAACTTCAAAGCGGCTTTATTTTTGATAACTTTTAAAAAAAACTTAATTGAGTTTATAAAATTTAAGTTTTATTTCAGTATTGAAATCTATATTTCTTTTTACACTTGGAAATTTTATGTCGCTAAAAAACATTAAAGTTTAAATTTTAATTAGAATATTTTAGTTGCTGGATTAAACAAAAGTCGAACAAAACATAAAACGTGTAAAGCATGTTTACCTAAACATAAACATTTACAAAACAAAATATGATTGTATGCACTATAAGATCTCCTAAAATGTATCCTTATATTGGCTACCGCATTCCAACTTTTATTAGTTTGTTGTTTGCGACTGAAACTATAAAAACAATAGAAATCAATCCCATAACGGTATTCCAATATTTTTATGGTACAACAATATTCAATTTTACACACAACAAAATATTTGTAGGACGACAAAAAAGGACTCAACACTATGTCTGAACGTCGCAAAAGAATAAATAAATACGAAAGGGTTATTGTTTTTATGTCATATTTTCTATTCAATTTTTTTTTTTTAAGAAGCGACCAAAATATTTATTTATTATATTATATAGAACGTCTTATGTTATCTTGCAATGAATTTTCTATCAATAAAATTTACTGTTTGAAAGGGTTTAAAATCTTATCCTTTTTAACGAAAAAGAAATATGATAAAATATAACAGTGTGATAATTGTTCTAAATATTTATAATTTATGGCCCAATGTTATGTGAAATATATTGAAAAATGATTTATGATCCAGTTTGGATATGGTTCAATTTATAATACACTTCCTAGTTTCAAATGTAAAAAAACAGATTTCTCTTTTTCTCTGAATTTGGTATATATTATGTATATACAGATTGTCCTAATTTCCCAAAATAACGTTACTTTAAATTCGACCCAATAAAATACAATCGATTTTACATGAGCACATGAAAGAGATAGGACGATAGAATTAATTGTCACTCATATTCATTGTCACGCCTATATGACAGCCATATTGATTTTTTTTTGCTTCTTCTTCTCTAAATGTATATAAACAGAGTTACATTAGTTTTCGGCAAATAGGACAAAAAAAAAAGTAAAAATGTGTGCACCGATTAATTTGAATTAAAATCAAATATTTATTTAGCGCAACCAAATTTTAATTCGTTGCGTAAATATTTTTGTTATAATTTATTTAAATCAACAAAATATAAGAAAATTTGTAAATGTATACGAACAGTAATGAAGGTAAATACATTTAATTTCGTAGATTCCGTTTACTCAGGATAATAATGCGAACTTGCGCTTATATTCCCACTGCGAGCACAATATTTATTTGGGTCTTCTTCTTTGTTTTATTATTTACCTTTGGTCAACAAAAAGTAAAACCTGTTTTAAACCTGGCAATATACCAACTTGGCTATAAATACACGTAAATATAATTATAAATAGATGGGTTCCGGTTTACGAAGATATGGCTAAACGTAATTAAATATTACGGAAGTTTTAAGGGGCTAAATTTGGAAAATGTGAAATTTAACCTCTTTAAATTATGTGTATTTGATCAACGACTATGCCGAATTCCTATTTTATGATTTATCTAAACATATAAAGGTTTGGTTTTAAATTGATTGCTTTTTGTTCTATAAATAAACAATCCTTGGAAAAAATTGCAATTTTTAAAATGGGTTTAGTGAAATATTACTTTTTTACCACAAGTTTTCTTTAACATATACTAGTTCAGAAAAACTACTTTAATTTTGATTGTTTTGTAAATTATCCAGAACCTTTTGATATTAATCATTGTATCAAATATTAAAGTTTAATTTTATTTTAGGTCTTGATTTCTTTAATCGGGAGTATGAGCGGTAAAAAATTAATTTCATGACTACATCAATGTTAATAATTATTGACAGCAGATTGCGGAATGTTTAGACATTTTTTGCTTTTCTATGTATAAGAAAGTTTTTCAGCTTGCATTTGAGTATAGACATTAGTACTTTAATTGTTCAACTATAGAGCTAGTTTTTAACTTTACAACTTGGATTACACAGTCTTTCCAGGCAAGATTCTAAATACTCTCCCAAGCACCAAAGTACTAAAACTGTAAGTTTCTAATCTTGATTCTTACGGTCATGAATTTGAGAAGCAATCTTTTTTCATTTTCTGCGTTGATTAAAGAAGGGCATCTAATCCTTAAGTTTTTTTTTCTATATGTAATAATTTATTTTCTTCTATAGGAGCCTTAAACTCCCTGTGGTTTAAGCGTATATTCAATTTACGAACTGAATCAATTGGGTTCTAGTATAGAAATTTACGAGTATACCTATTAAAAATGTATAAATTACTAAATGTCTCGGCATGAGACTTGAGTTCCAAATAACCTTAATTTTAATTAATAAATTAGGCATATCATTGAATGTGAACTTGACCGATTCCACAACTCGACGCAAAAAAAATCATACATATTTATCAGTAGCTCACAAATATTCAATTGGATTATATTCTGAAACACTTCATTACACATTTGTTGTTGTAATTCATCAAAATTCATCTGTATAATAAAAAAATCACGGTGGAATTAAATTTCTTTAAACATTTTGAGCCTCCTGCCTCAAATATAAAAGAACCATTTATAAAAAATGTAAATGAGAAAATTCAGATTCCAATTCTTGTGATGGTTTTATACATAGAGTCTCCAAAGTTTTTGCGATTTAGATGCTGATTTTTTTCTAAATACTACCATATACTACTACAAATAGAACGAGTTTCGAAAATATTTGTATTGACCTATAAACACCAAAAAAAAAAAAATTATAAAAAAGCATACCGCAATGTTAGAAAAATATATATGTTATTCTTAAAAAAGAAAAGTTCTTTCGCTGAGCAGAAATTTGAATCACTTTAAAAATATCGAAAAAATTTATAAACTGAAATATACATATTACAGCACAAACAATAATTCGGACAATATACGTACTCTTGGAACATAATCAATTAGTTTTATATTTATCATTGGGTATTGAGATTGAACAAAAGGAAACTCAAAAACTGAAATAATCTGCAGTATTACCGAAAAACAGGTCAATCAATCAAAAAAAAATTGTTTGTGTACCAAAAACTGTTCCTAAAACGTTTTGGCGCGACAGAATGCTTTATTTTTTTATGAAAAAAGTAAATGTCGTTATCTGAGATACTTTATTTTTAAACATAAAATCAAACAAATTCGGTATCATTTATAGAATTGAAGCAGATTTGGGTTACAAATTAAAAGATACAGACAAAATAAAAGTTAAATAGTTCAGAAATATAAATCTATACTTTTGACTTGCATCAAAAATATGCCGAAGCTATATACCAACATGATATATAAAAACTTCCATTAGGCTTAATTTAAGAGGCCATTGTAAACATAAAGCCTAACAATATGTTGATGATTGCAGTTCAAATGAGCCGTATGTTATACATGTGGCATTAAGGAAAGGGACCATGCAGAGAAAATGACACCACCTTGTGCTTTTTTAAGTAATTGAACTCTTTGAAAAATAGTATATAGGAACTCGAATACAGTTGACAGGGACTTTTGCGTGGGAATAGAAATAAAGGTACATATGTCACTGCCATACGTTTTTGATGTTTATTAACACTTTAGAAAAATACATCAGTCTAGAGACTAGTAACAACATTTTTTGTTACCATATGAATATATAGGTGATCCGCCAACACTACTCCTTCCTTTTTTCCTTCCTACTTATAGAAGAGGGCAACACGAAAACACCCTTCGCTAGACACGCGATGGTATTACCATTAGATTGATATGGGATTTCTCTTCCTTTTTTCTCTACCCAGACGATATACGGATCAAGCTCCATATATTGAGCTTCCAGTTTTAGTTTTTTAGCCATAAATACAGTTGGTGATCGGATGTGATCTGATCAAATGCTGTAGGATATCTGGATTTTTATTAAATACCTCTTGTTTCCTAACGTTTTTTCCACATTTGGCACTAAGCCGTTTTCTTTTTTTATAAACAAATTTAATTTTCGGATATCTAATACCATTCAATAGTCGGTATTTTTTTTTAAATCAAGAACGCCGGACTAGCATAATTTGAAGTTTAGTGGCGAAGTATCAAGTTGTAATAGGATGTCAACATTTTTTTCATCGCAGCCTTTAATTTGTAAGAAACGTTATAAGTTCGGTAAGTGACTGGATAATTTTTCTATTGATTTCTCATTCTTCACATTTGACAATAATCAATCTGTTTGTTACGATTTTCATAAAAATTAAAACGGACAATTTATGGCTAACGTACATCCAGATTTATTGGAATAGAATTTAAATTTAAACCGCCATGATAAAGAAATAAGTTTCTACTTCATATGAATTAATCGCGCTTTTGAAAGTTATAAAAAAGTGTTGATTTCAAATCTCTTTTTAAGCAGTGAGGAAACTTTAACGATCTCACCCATAAAAACATCAAAACTATGACCACAGAACAACTAATAGACTTCCATATAATTACTATGAAGATATAATGCAATATACTTAAAGATATATTAACACAATGAAACGTAACGTGTTTTTGCCACCGACAGTATGACGAACAATATTTTATAGTTTTAACAACCTTAAAAACGGATTGTCAAAACACATCATCTCCTGTAATTTATAGAACCTCAACAAATAAAAAAAAAAAACAACATCAAAATAATTATTAATTTAAAATATTATCATGTCGTAAATTGTTTAAAATAATTATTTTATAAGCATTATTATTATCTTCAGCCCATTATGTCATATTTGTTAAGAATCAAGATGACTTTTGTGACATTAAAATCAATTGATTTATAAACAAAACGTTAAGATTTGTTATTTATTTATATTTTTAAATATATTCATAAATTGAATGTATAATTTTATCCCCGCTTTTTTCAATCTACACCTTAAAGAATGGTTATTGTCACAAAACGACAGTTCTATATAGAGAAAAAAAACATAATTTAACAACAAACTGTAATTGCGTGACATTTTATAAAAAAAAAATGAAAACTATTTATATATAAATTTTCCTGATTTGTTTATTAAAAATTTCTATTTTAATTTATATATACATTTAAATATTATATAATAAACAAAACGAATAAAATTATGTGACAAATTATAAAAAGCACGCATGACACGTGACTATTTATTTATTCGAATAAAATAACTTATCGCCGAGTATAATGTTCTATCAATTATTTTTAATTTCTTTCTCGATCATATAAGCTTCCGTTTTGTTAACAAAAATTATTTTCCAATTGTAAGTGCCAGACCTAAACACTAAGGTGTCTTTAAATTTTCATGATTGATGTTCGTTGTCATAATACATAAATTTATTAAAAGGCATTTCTTTTTTAAATATTTAAATCTATTTGTGCACAATATATACATATAAACCTGCGGGTGGTTTAAATTGTTAAGAGAGTTATTATTTATTAAAATAATGAACAAAAAAGAAACATGGCCTTTATAAAAAAAAGGAAAATTTTTAATTTTCAATTAAAACAAAAATTAAAATGTTTTCTTACCCACAACATATATTTATCATTATAATATGATAATAAACAATTTCATAACTCATATGTGCGTAAATATGTCATAAATTTACATACATAATGTTAACACTAGATGATTTAATTACCATTATGTACCACTTTACATAAAAGGTATATAAATTATAAATATAAAAACGAGATGAAAACGAAATTTAATCTCAGTTAATCTTTGTGCTGTTTTTCACCAAGAATTTAAAATGAACCTCATTTTACTCATGTTTGTACATAATCGACAACATATAAAAGGTATATACGTACATATACATATAGATATAAATGAAACAGCATGTTATTTCATCGCTAAATTTCAATTAATCCGTCACATCTCTTACTATAAACTTTTAAAAGTAGCAATTATCAAAATCAGTTAATGTTATTATTTCATAATAAGGCACACATATACATAAAGTGTAAAATACCAAAAAAAATGCTACTAGCTAAAAAATAAAATCATCAGACGCTAGCATACCAAATAATTAATGATAATGGAAATTGATTAAAATTCCTTTCTCTCTTGTTATTTTTATACTAAACGAACAGCGAACACAACAGAAAAATTTAAATATTTTTGTAATTTCACTGTCTTAAAATATAATATATTTATAGGTAAGAATTTTTTGTTAGCTTATTGTTGAAAGAAATAATAATCGTATAATAACGAAGTAATGTAATTCAACCTGTTATTGATGAAATTCCAAAAAAAAAAATTAGATTTGTAAGTCCTATGTTGAGAGTGAATGTTGTTGATTGGAACGTCTGAATTATTGTAATTAATATATGGTCGCTTGGCTGTTTCAATGTTGCTCTCTATAAAGTTAATAAGAGAATTTAAATTGTAACAAATACTTTAAGATTGTTGTTTAAAATTACAAATATGTACTTTTCAATTTTTATAGCTTTGTGGGCATATTTCACAATTTACTTGTCATTATACTATTTCGAATGTGGTTATTTTGGTACAAGAAATGTTACATTTTTTGCGATATGCCTACTTTTAGCTTTTTACTCTGGAATAAAATTACTTGATGTTACAAAGCAGTTGATTTTAATTAAAATACCTGATTAAAAGAGATATAACTATAGTTGTATTTGATCGAGATCCATGGAACTATTTACATGCTATGCTGCAACTACATACAGCATAAAGTTAACTGCTTAATAATTATCTGCATTTGTTTCTTAAAATGACATCAACATAAATCAGAAAATATAGTTGATTTTAATTTTTACCACCGTTCATAAACACATCAACCATGTTTGGAACTGGTAAAATATTCATCAAATTTTATGTTTCAATGTTTTGGGAACGTCTTATGCCCATAAATTGAAAAAATTAAATGACACCATTCTCAAACTACCCCATTTCATGTAAACCTTTTCATTAGTTTCACTATGCTGAAAAGCGCCTATATATTTCATATGGTATCATATATTCCATGTGGTATATTTCATATAGAGTTCTGTCTAATTCTACTCGGACCTATTATATATTTATTTTAGAAGGCACAGTGTATATACAGCTTCTTTCATAGTTTATTTTCTAATAATAATGTTCTTGGTGCCTCTATACAATCATTGTCATTTTATTATCGATCAGCATATCCGTTTTATTATTTAAATCTTTGTCTCTCGTTTTAGAATATCAGCTTCTTTGGTATATTGGTTAAAAACTGTGCCATTATCTGTTATAATTTTTTAATGCTGTGTGCGGTCTGAATTTATTTTCTCGAATTTCGTCAAGGTTTTCCAGCTCTGTTTCCAATTTTGTTATTAATTTTATGTTGTTTTCCTTAAATAGTACAACCTAAAATTGCATGCTTGATGCAGTAATTTTTGTGCTACTTCAGCAAATTGGCATTCGCTTTACCTCTAAATGCGGTTTTAAGGTGATGATTCATGGACACAATTTTTCTAAGGGACATAAATTATAATAACTTTGATTGGCTGTTACTTTTATGTCTTATACCAAAACTTTCTATATAATAAAAGCTAGACTCTTCACGTAGCACACTCCGATATACAAAAAAAAAATAAATAAAATTCTCGATTTGGTGTGGTGTTAGTAACATTCAAAACCATATAACAAAAATTTTAATATTTTTTGTTACTATGACAATTTCAATAAATAACTTACACTAATACAAATTTTATTTTTCTTCAATTTTTAGTTTTCATTCTCACTAATATTTTAACAAATCTAGAATTTGTCCAGCCTAATATTTAGTGGATTCGGAGTTTTAATCAGCGAATTGAATTCCCTTGTTCCAGAAGAATTTGCTTATACGATACAAACGAAATTCACAACAAGCGATACATATATATATATAGACTTTTATAGTAAGGATAAGTAAATGTCATTTTAAAAAATTTTTGGCTTTGATTTTTTTTTGTAAGTTTTGTTTTCAAGTAGCAGGCCAAATTTTAAATGATAACTTAAGGCTCAAACAGAATGTATCTGTTCCGTTCCGAACGAATACATTTTGTTTGAGCCTTTACTCAAAATAAGTAAAGTTAAATTTTTAATTTTTGCCGTGCGATAAAAAAATATGGTGGTCCTTCAACCAATCAAAACGATTATAATTTATGCCTAAGAAAAAAATTTTATACATAAATCACCACCATCTTTAGTTATTACTTCCAACGCCATTATATACAGTTTTTGTTTCCTTACCGCGATTGCTTAGCTATCATTTTTTTTTATCAGTTTTAATTTTTTATTGCTCACATTTACTGAATATTACTTTTCCACGTCTGTGCCAACCAAAAATAGCTGTCCATCAAATATCCGTCATTAGTGACATATTCATTTCGTAAAATAAATTTGTTTCATGGTAGATATGTTGTAATGCACCATACTGTCAACCATCCAATTTTTTTGTAGCAACTGGTATACATATCAATGACTTTGAAATTTAATTTTTACATTTTAGAAACCAATATTTTCAAATTTTCTTTTGTTTGACCAATTTTAGAACTAACCTCACTTTTATTTAATTAAACACAAACCAATAGGCTTTTCAGATCCTTAATTATTTTTGGATATTTAAGAACTAACTTATTTTATTGTGTTCCGTTTTGGACAGTGGATCCCACACAGAGATAAAATGTTTGCATGTATCATGAAAAGGGACCATCATTTTTGTTTACCCATTTTATTTGCGGTATTTCCCCACCTAATTGTTTTATTTGGCTTAAATTTTCTTCTCAGTTTGGAATTAAAAACTTGTATTATCGTCTCTTGGACAAAATGTGATCGTGAAAATTATTGTTGTGCTGAATGCTCTTTTTTTTTTAGGTTTTCCAGCCTCAGTAAATTTAAAGCCCATGACAATTGTATTAAAAATATTTAAAATATATGTGGAGTAATTATGGGAAATATTATTTTAATAAACCTTAATGGTACTCCATCAAAACCAACTGAATTGGATTTGACCAAAAACAAAGCAAGCATAAATTCATCCGCATATTAAATTTCAAAACGTAAAAACGGCATCAAATTTATTTAAACTATGCCATTATTGTACGGTTGCCTACTCCTGTAACAAAAAAAAATTATTTAAAATTGGCAGGTAAAGATACTGTACTACATATTTTTTTATTAGTTATATCTATAGCGTTCTTATGTCCAACCAGAATGCTCTACTGTTAAGATTTAAGTTAAATGCAGTACTTTATTATTTAACTTCAAATTAATTTTAAATGGCAAGCTCGGTAAGTATCTCGGAAGGTTAAGCCGTTAAAACTTCTAAGCTTCAACATTAAAATTTCAACAATTTAAAATTATAAGTAGTATCTGTAAATGACAAAAAAGGTATATTAGATATTTTTTCATTTTTAATTTTTCATTTTTTTCCGACATAACATCAAATAAAGTTCATGCGGGTGGAATGTTAGTGACATATTATAATTTTCGTTTGCAGATTTCGAATTTTTGCAACATGAAAACAAATGAATGCTATTCCCTATTTTCCTATTTGTTTTAATTATTTGCTCTGAAAAAAATCAAAGAATTGTCAAAAACAAGACGTGATCATTAAAAGTTTAATGAGAAATAATTGTTATTATACCAAATCCATTCAAGTGCCCCTTACATCATACATTTTTGGCTTATACTAAACGCTTGTAGAAATTTCCTCCTCTTTATACACTTATGAGGTATAACGAAACATCATTTGTTTATTTACTTGTTAAATGTTTAAATATTCTTAAAATTAGCATATTAGCAAAGACAACTAGTTGTCTATGATATTAGGTCAAATCAATAGTTAATTGGTTAATTTTAATATTTGCCCTCGAAACGTAGTGATCTGTAGATAATAAATTAATTTGTGGCAAGGCTTATTGATTGTAAATATAAGTAATAAATATTGATCCGTACATAAGTAATTAGTATTATGTACTTTCACTGAAAAAATTATTTGTACTTTATCAACACTTTCAATATTCACTTTCTATGCTTTTTATTATTTTTGAAATCTCACCGAGTAATTTACTCTTTAGGAATTAGAAAAAAATCGATAATTATAAGCAACCGAATAAATATGTCGATTATTTTCATTAATAATGCCAGACGTATTTCTTTCTTATTTTATTTGGAACTGTTCACTTTTGAACTGAAATAGATACTTTACCGCCAAAAAAGATATTTTTTTAAAAATTTTATTATTTGTTTTTACCTTTTTTTTTGCTTACAATATACAATTTTATTAATATATAATATATATAACTTATGCAAATTTAAAATAGTTAGTAAACATAAACAATAATAGGAACAGTCAGAAGTTGAGTGACAACTTGTTTTGACTGTACCAAAGAAACAATTATTTTACTTTACAAATGTAGAGGTGTTCAATAATTTGAATAAAAACTATAATTAATTTACAATTCTGAGCAAAATTTAATTAAATTACAAAATACATTAAGACACTTTTTAGAATAAATTGTTTACAAATAAAACAAGAAAACATATGATTGAAATACAAAATACCTAACGATACGTATGGCAATAATTTTAAAAATATACACAATGCTGTGTGGGAATGTTTAAAGAAAAAAGTATGATGAGACAGACAAATAATAAAAATTATCAAAACTATAATTGATAGTCAAAAAACCAAACCAAAAAAAGTGAGTGCATGTAATTTTTACATGTGGTTGAAGTAAAACTTCTTTGGCTATACTGTGGAAGGTGTTTCTAAATTGATTAAATAATATAAAATAAATATGTCATATTAAAATTTAGAGTAGCGTTTATTAAAAATATAATTTACACCATGTGTAATAAAAATTCATATTTACATAATGTATTACAAAGTCAATTTGATTATTATCATAATTGAAATATGAAATGATAGGTTTATGATATTTAAAGTGAGAAATATAAACTTCACTCTACAAATTTGCTAAATTTCTTGAAAAAACTGAATCAATTGTTGTACCAAATCTTGTTATTGAATTATGTGGACATGTATTTATCTTTAAATTTAATTTTTATTTTAAAATATCAATCAATGGTTGAGATTCTTCTGAACAGAAATTAACATTGAAATCTCTGGCAAGAATCATTGGTAACTCATGGTAATTACTATTTAAAAGGTCCGAACCATCAATTGTAAAGTGAAGTAATTGCTGATGAGTAAATTTTATAATGTTGAGTAACGATTATCAGTGGTATGTCTAAAGATGAATGATATATAGCTACACCACCAGCTGTTGAGCTTGGTCGTTTGTATTGAGTAACGCAATAAAAATCAGGAATATCGATTTGCCCTTCATTTTTCATCGAAGTTTCGGAAAATAGCAAAAGTGTGGAACTCTTCAATACTTTATTATCCAGATCAGCAAAATGAGCTTGACAATTAATGACTTTGACAATTAAATGTGAATAGTGTAAAATCACTTATATTTGCAAGATTGCACAATTTATCCTGAACGGTTATCAGCCGAAAGTTTTGAAGTCTTTGAAATTCAGTTTATAAGTCTATTATTACAACTGGTCGTTTTCTTTCATGATAAAATTTTTTATCATTGGTTTTAGTGACTAGAATCAGTCCATTGATATTAGTAACACGTGTTAACGCTAGATATAAAAGCTGTTGATAATGACATTTATTATATTCATAAATTGGCGTAGCCAAAATGGTGTTGTTTTTCAAATACTTTTCGTAAGGTATATAAATAAATTGTTTATTTTCTTGTAAAATATTACTTCTTATCTCGTCAACATGTGGTGTTTGACTAGTTGTAACCGAATCTTCATTATTAACTTGCCAAGATGACATAAGTTTATTTGAAGTAGTTCCCGAAGTATTTGCATCTACGAATACATAAAAAAAGTAAGGGCAACAAAAAAATAATTCTAAAATTTTTGTAACGCTAATAAAAGAGTAATTAATTTAAAAAAAAATTAACTGTCAACACAGTATTATAGTATTATAGTAATACTAATGTAGTAATACATTAGTATTGAAATTGTTATTTAGAAACACTCTATATTGTATAGTGGGCAATGACGAATTTTCCTTTGATTGTTTTTTTCTTAGATAATGTAATTTGGAACTTTCCGTACTTGTGAAAGCCCTTTGACCTATTATTTTTTAAAATATTTTTTTAAATACTGTAGAAATATGAATATCTTGATTCATGATTATTTAGTGCAATCTACAACCAAACACTTACGTATCATTAACGAAATTGTGCCGCTATTTGAATCATCAAGCTTTTCTTCTCGTAGACGCTGGCGATATAATCATAATAAAATATAATAAAATATTTGGAAAATATATTTTTGGAAAATATTTTTATTAATTATTAATTATAACATAGTTTTTCAATTTTGTTAACTATAGTATAAGTTAATCATTTTTATTAATTAAATTTTAAATGTTGTTGAGATAAATAATAATTTACACAATCAAAAATACGTATATACTCACCATCAAATAATTCTTTTTTGAGACATACACGATGAATGTAACGTATATGTCTCAAACACGATGACATACACGATGAATTTTTGAACAATATTATTTTTTCATTGTTCCTACAAGTTCGCATTGCAGATAAAACTCACAAACGAAGAAAACAAAATTACTATCCAGAGAGACAGAGGCTATCATCAAGATATGGCTGAGCTTGCTTATACAAATAAACGGATCGTTAAATGTGTCCAAAATAAAACTGAGCTAGCTGTCAAAATTCAACAGTACCTTCCCACATCTTAGTTAAAGCAATGTTGCATATTACAAACGGAGCCTGTATGGAGCTTTACTTTTATTATAAGAAATTGAGACGACAACTCTACGTATTGCTTTGTTTGGCTTATTGTATTGCTCCAGCCAGCCTGTACTGACATGGACATTGGTTCGGCCCATGCATTCTGCACTCTAACAGGGGTCATAGTTGTGTTTCTTGTCATCACCGATCGTAATCAGGTGACGAAAAATCCCTTTTGCAACCCTTTTTCGTTAGGATTTTAACCCGGTACCTCCCATCCCAAACACCGCATCTTTAACCACTGCGCCAATTGCTCGAGAGGCTGAAATCTATCGAATGAATATAATTCGCTCTCGTAATAAATCCGTTATTAACTGTAGAAACTACAGCCATCTAAATGGAATGTAGTTTCAATGAATGAAAAGTAGATACTTACATTTTTTAATGAATTATTGTTTATTATAATGAATAAAATATCTTAGTCTTAATGAAATCCAGTTTTATTCAGTTTTAATTAAAAAAGTTAACTTTAAATTGGTATTAAAAATAAATGAAAATAATAGATTTATTTATTGGAGTTTGTAATTAAACGTATCTCAAAATTTTTTTACAATATCTTTAAATCCAATTTCCAAACCTTTTGAATTTTGTAGATATCCTGTTTTTGTTCAATTTCACAGAATTTGAAAGCATATAGAGTCAGTGGATTAGTTTTTCATTTAATTATCCAGATGCTCTAAACGAAGTCCATCGGCAGAAAAACTAAAGTTTAGTTTAGAATTAACGACAAACTGTAATGAAAATAATTGTGTAAAATAGATCGTCAACTATACTCGCATTACGATATAAACGTTAATGAAAACGCTAATCGAACTAGATTTTTAAATTTTAATAATAATTATTTATAAAATAGAGCTAAATTAATTGTAACAGAACGAAGATGCGCAAATTTTACTTCAATACTACAGGAAATGATGCATTTTTTGTGATTTCTCATAAATACCTATATAAAAACGAAAGTGAGTAAGAAATTGTGACAAAAAAGGTATAATAAAATGTCATAAAAATTCAAAATAATAATTTATATATATATATATATATATATATATATATATATATATATATATATTATATTTATATATATATATATATATATATATATATATATATATATATATATATATATATATATATATATATATATATATATATATATATATATATATATATATATATATATATATATATATATATATATATATATATATATATATATATATATATATATATATATATATATATATATATATATATATATATATATATATATATATATATATATATATATATATATATATATATATATATATATATATATATATATATATATATATATATATATATATATATATATATATATATATATATATATATATATATATATATATATATATATATATATATATATATATATATATATATATATATATATATATATATATATATATATATATATATATATATATATATATATATATATATATATATATATATATATATATATATATATATATATATATATATATATATATATATATATATACAACAACAAAAATCGAAAGTAGTCCCAGACGAATTTTACGACATTTTTTTGCTGCTGTCTTTATTTTTATTCTGGTGATTTATTGCTTTTTTTTTATTTGTTTTGTGTTATTTTTATGTGGCTGAATTTTTGTAATGCTACTTAAAAACGAAGAAACCAACACAACTGCGAACAAGACAAACCAAATTTCATTCATTGATTTGATGTGGTGTCATGAACCACTTTTATTTTTTTTAATTTATTCATTTCATTCAATTACTTTATATAAAGTTTTCATTTGAAGTATATTATGCATCTATATGACAAAATTCAAACTAATTTTTTCAGATTTTTTTTTGTACGTTCAGTTTATTATTTGATGAAAAAATTGAAATGGTTCGAAGAAGAATGATGGTACACACTTCGATGAATCTAGGGCAAAGTAAAATTATATCGATAAAGTTAAATTAGTTTCCGATTAAATTTCCCTTCTTTAGGACGTACACATTATTATGATGAATATTCGATATATATATATATATATATATATATATATATATATATATATATATATATATATATATATATATATATATATTTATATATATATATATATATATATATATATATATATATATATATATATATATATATATATATAAATATATATATATATATATATATATATATATATATATATATATATATATATATATATATAAATGCTTATATTTTGATATAAACATCTATCTTAATTTAGAGGCTAGGAAGAAAATTCAGTTCAATTAATTAAAGTAAAAGGAAAATAAATATTATCTTCAATCACAATGTATTTATAATATGTATCCAAGTTTAATTTATTCTTGAACTTATGTGAGTTTTTTGTAATTTATATTCAGCATCTATTTTTATTTATATATAAATATAGAGGGTGCACCGCAAGTGGCTGACATTTTAACTGTTACAAATGTATTTCAGTAGTTTCTGCTTTGGTATCGCCATTTTATTTAAAATAACAATATTATATCTTTTCAATACCATCATTGAACAATGAATTGAAATCAATGCTGAATATAACCTTATATCTGATAAAAAAAAAAAGAACTTATTTAAGAACAGTTATTTTACCTAATTATTTCGCAGAATGGCACAATTGTTTGTGTGATAAACGTAAAAGTTTTAAAAGCTAAATATTATTTTGGATTTGTGTGTCAAAAGCATACATCAAACTTTTAGGCACAATTAAAGGAGAAAAGTAAATTAAGGATTACATGAATTGAAAAAAAAATATTATTGTAAAAAAGGCTTCTCTAGAATTGTTATAGAAGTTATCACAGCTCGGTATAGAAAATTTTCTTTTTCTAAATATAGATATTTACTATATCTTTATTTTAATAATTCTGTGTGCATATTTCTTGCCATTATTCAATGATTATACATTGGGCTTAATTTACTTCTTCGTCCATACAAGATGATAAAACTTGCCATTTATGAATACAACATCCTTAAGGGACATGATCAAAAACATAAAGAAAACTGCAATAATTGAAACTTTAAAAATAGTAAACGGATTTAATGTGACTATAATGGAATTTGGCATTATTATGGCACAAATATTATCAAAGATCCAATTCATTTTAAGTTGAAGATACAGAAATTTTTGTTTATTTTCTTTTCTTTAAATAATGAATTAGTGGCCAGCCTAAGATACTCCTCCTGTCACCGCCTTGAAGTTATCCCAAACTTTCATGTCAGGAAAATGTAAAATTACCTCTGACAACCTGGCGCGTAAAAAATACATCCCAGACTTTTTTCTTCGATACAAATAAATGTATCGTATGTAAATAAATAATGTATAGAATTCGCATGTTGCATTAGGATTTCTGCTACATAAATAAATATGTCGAATTTTTATGTTGCACTATTAGAAAAACAAACTGATTTTTATAAAAACAAGTGTTTTGTGGTTCAAGGGACATGCAGTAGCATAAATTGTAAAATTTTTGCAAGTAATATCAGTATTTGATAATTCAAATTTTTAAGAACAATCAGGGTGACTACAGTAAGTTTAAATATTTACAGTATTAACTTTTTACCAGGTCGATATATGAAAAATCCAGGCCTATTGTAATCTTGTCCGCAGAAGAATTTTTTTCTTAAGTTTTTCTTATGAAATCCGAATGCAACATTCGAATTCGATATATTATTTATTTACTTATATACGATACATTTATTTGTATTGAAAAAAAAAAGTCTGGGATGTATTTATTACGCGCATGTTGTCAGAGGAAATGTTAAATTTTCCTGAGATGAAAGTCTGGGATAACTTCAAGGTGGTCTCCTGTCTTATTTACTATAGAATATTTAATATTATAACCCTTATTTGATTATATTTTTATTTATTTCTTTATTTATTTAATTATTTTATTTGCTGTTCTAAATTTAGACGGTCAATCATAATTTTGCGGTGTTTCCGAATTTTAATATTATCACTAAAATCATATAACTTAATTTGGAATTTTGTCTATGATAAAATTAACCATGTTCTGTTTGTAATGATATAATATGGACGTTAAATCTATATTTTGCATTTCTTGTAATCGGTTGTTTATAGGGTTTGTGGGAAGGGTTTTTACTATGTATTTTCGGCAATTTGGAGTATTTTCTTCTATCTTTTTAACTATTATAAAAAATATTTTTGATGGTTAAAGTGATTAATATTGTTTTTAATATTTTTAAATAGGCGATACTTTGTTGAAAACTTCATAAGTGACACATAAGTATCATTTCTCTGACAAATATTTTAAAAAAATTTTGCCAGCTAATTATGATGCACCCCTTACACATTTTGTTTATACTACTATTTAGATGATGACTAGGGAAAATGATATGGTAGAAAAAAACAATAATAATAATAATAATAAATATATATATACCAATATTTTTCACAACGATGACAATCTTGATAATCATCAATAGTTTATTCATTTTTTTTATTTATTATTTATTAAAATAGCCGGAAAAATGTTGTAATCCAAAAAAAGTTGTATCCAATTCGTATTCAATATCACGAAAAGACAATTTTCTAGAATTTTTTTTTTCGGTTTGATATCATTTTCATTTGGTTTGGCTGGCATAGGTTTTTTGTTATATACATATACATTATTTAGTTTATACACATTCGGATATGATTATATACAGGAAGCATAAATAGATGAGTTTCATGGGAGAATGCAATATTATCAATATTTTATGTAATACTTGTATATGAAAATAGCAAAATATTCGACCCAAGAGAAAATGGTGAACGATTTTTGTTAAGTTCCATCATTTTATTCATTCTTTTGGATACGAGTATTATGTACAATATATTATGCTCTGCTTTCTACATTGTATATCAAATGAAAATTATATAAATTTTTATTTTATTTTATTAAATTCGATAACTTTATTCCACTTCTTTATTTATGTGTATTGATGTTTTATTTATATGTTCGAAGGTCTTTTAAGGATATGAAACCTTTTTCTTTAATTGAACATATTGAATGTATATGGCTTTATACTGATAACTATATTTGGTAATAAATGAGAGACAAAACTATTTAATAAATTGACAGAGACAATTCATTTTTACACAGCTTAGATATAGACAGCTTTTTTTGAATAATTTCCTGGCTACCAAGGTATACTATAAACGTGTAATACGTGTACATAGGGACACCTAGGTGCAATCAAGTATGTCACCAATCGGCATTTTAAAGATCTCACAAGAAAAATAATTCGAAGTATAATAACATCATAAGTAAATCACAAAGCGAAGTTGTGAAATATTTATATTTCTTATAAACCATAAGCGTAAGTTATTTTTAATTGAGTCTTAATATTGTTAACATGTTATATCTGAATCTTTAATTTAACTAATTGGAAAATATGCAGCCCAATTTGGGCCCTGTAACTATATAATTTAAAGTTTAACGCCAATTTTAAAACGAATGTGACCGGCATTTTAAAAAATATAAATTATATTTGATGCTGTAATGGTTGTAATTACTGAGTTGATGATTCGTAACTGTAGTCATTCATTTTCTCTTACAATTCATAATAAGGTGGACAGTTTAAGGAAAAGATCTGACTAAAATCTTTTGTCCGTAACTGTGACATTTGGTATACACCAAAAGTGCAACCTAAGTGAAACACACGATAAATACCAAAGCAATGTGTGATAAAGAAATCGCACCGGCCCTTCAAGTATTACAATCTTTTAATCAAAGATCGATAATTCAAAATTGATATGTCTGGATGTATTTTTGTGAAGTATCTAGAAATGTATATAAGAGCCTAGCGGAAAAATACTTTGCATTGAAACATTCGACTTTTGACAATAAGCTTATAAAATTTGAGCCAATTTTAATAGACGATCATAGATGACATTTTTTGTCATTAAATTAGTAAATATGCTTTTTTTGAAAAATTAACTGAAACAAAATGTCAAGGTATGGCAAAAAATTGTTTTACTATAGAATTAAAATTCATCGAGTGTTGCTTAAATTTTAAAACTTGTTTTTTCTTATTAGATTTCCAATTTCTGTAACATTGGATTGTGCATCTGCTATTTGTGCATATAATCTTTGCGTTTAGTGACAGAAATTAGATTAATGTTGTTTTTGCCTAGATTGTACAATGTCATTGGATGATTACATCAACCATATTTGTAAACTAGTGTTTTAAGGTTTAAAACGTTTAAAAAGTTTAGATCCATTCTTGAGGTGAATTCAAAGTGGCCTTTGTTTGTTCGGTAGTTTTTTTTAACCAATATAGTGTTTGTTAAACATTTTACCTTCTTCAGTTTTTTTTAAAGATGGTTTATATCCTGCTTTTCTATCGTAGAAAATGGCGAGACAGAGGGGTTATAATAATATAGGTTTGACACATTCAAATAAAAAAAAACTTTCCATTACAAATATAAAATGAAAAAAGAAAGCAAAATCGTTCTGCCTTTCCTTCATCAATCATGCACTATTACAAAAAATTGCAGAAGGAACGAACGAAAGAACGAAGACGAATTAAATCGCTTAATGCCACAATAAGATGCAAGCAACTCCCTCTATCACAAGCTTTATACCTTTGCTGCGTATATCATTTAGACAAACAGAAAAAAGAATAAGAAGTGGAAATCCATCTGAAACATACTGTCATGTCGTTTAAAATGACCATTATTACTTTAATTGTGCTACTTAAAAGGTTGCAATTCACAAGTTTTCCTGGTAATTGTTGATTGGTTCTATATAAATTCATCTGTCTAATTCATTTGAGTCTTACTTTTTTTTATAACCTTTTAAGAGATCGTTGGGTAAGAAATGGTTATATGCTGCAATTGCGATGAAATGTGTCAAAATTGATCATCCCCAAAAATCGTTTGGAATGATGAACTTGTGCGAAGGTCATTGTCTCAAACTACATCTTCGTTAACAACTGTTTGTGCGATTCCAAACATTAAGTACTTCCTTACGGTCACTAGTCCTGTGGTTTTAGAAAGTGTATAATTTTGGGTTTTATATTTTTGTCTACTGGGGGCGATTCGATCCGAAAATTTTGAAAAAATATTTTGTATATCAACAGGGTTGGTCGAGATAGCACCAGTTGCACATACAGAGAGCTTAACGGATATATATGAGGATATGTTTCTGTATATGTAACAATCAATCCAGATGTAAAAAACAAAAACCCGCTCTGGTGATAAGCATTGACACATCGCACCAACTACAAATTTCCAAAAAAAAAAACGCAAACCTTAGGTTAATATTTAAATTTAGAATTTGTGTGCCAAATGTTTAAACAGGCGTATCATTTGGTGCGAATAGATTAAATTATAAAATGTTTGGGTTAATTTATGTGTAACGAATTTATGTGAAATAATGAAAATGTTTTGGAACCAGTATCGATTAAGAATGACGTTTGCGAATTTATTTTGTATATTATATATAATGAGTAGCTGGATTAGTGACCAATAATGAATGTTTTCTGTTAAATTTTCAAATAAAGACAATCGGTTGCCAAATCGACGATGATAATATAGTATTCCTTTACACATGAAGTTTCAACACTCCTTATACCATGTATTGAGTTTTGAGTCTCAAAATTATTGTTGGCTCGTTCTTCCAATTCTGTCAACGAAATTGTATTTTTTAAAGGTTTTAGCACCATTTGGAATTAAGTCGGGTTCCGTTCCTGAATTATTAAGGCGGGTTTGAAAGCATTACGATATATGATGAAGTTGTTCACTTTAAATAATTAAAAAAAAAACAAATTGTTTATTTTTTTTTGTGTAGTCCATCTAGTTAAAATTCCAAATACTTTATACTCGAAAACCAAAAATTGTTCAACGTCATTATATCAAAAACAGGTCAAGAAACTTTCATTTTCAGAAGTCATGTATATATAGGTGAACATTTCAATTATTTATATGTTATAATGTATTTGTAGCGTACACCGACATTTTTCGACAATTTACATTAACTTTATAAAAATAATGAAATTTTCAAGATAACTTTTTGTATAAAATTCTGATTTTTTTTTAAATTATTTACAAAATTTTCGTATAAACAAAACTATATATATAATTTAAATTAATTTTTTTATATTTACACCACAACTTTTCTGTTTCATCTCTTTACAGACTATACAAAACATCGTCGATCAATTCAAAAACTAATTTTAACAAAATGTTGGGTGTAAAAAAAATGTTAATTAATTTAAAACCACCATGACATTATAAATAAGTGTTACAAAATTTATAGGTGATTGTTGAGTGTAACGACGACGTACTATGGTGTAAGTAATTTTTTAAGAAATATTTTCTAAATTATTTTAAAATATTAAGTGTTCGATAAACTTTTTACCAACCATTTTTTTGTGGCGTTTTATTAATTTGTTAAAAGAATTTAGATTTATTACATGATAATTATTTTACAAAAGTGAGGTGAGTCTTGAACTTTGAAAACGACGAACACTTATTGTATATATTTATATAATTGAGTGTATGTCCTATGTATACCACTGACACTTCTCCAATTGGCCGTTATTTTCAGAAAAAAAGTATTGATACATGTTCTGGGTAAGAGATTTTATATATCTAGATTTTTATATATCTTCAAATAGTTATATGTTTACTCATAGTTAACTGTTTACAAGAGAACAAAAACTGACATGGACTGGGACTCTTTAAGGAACTCCTTAAATATGAACTAAGAAGTGCCAAAAGCAATTCCTGGAGAGTTTTTTGTAATGAAATACAGGAGTCCTCTGAGGCAGCTAGGCTACGAAAGATATTATCCACTTGTCCTGTCATTCCAAGTTATCTCCAATGACCGGATGGACAATGGAGTTCGACAAGTAGGGAATCCTTGGGGCTTGATTTGGAAACTCATTTTCCGGGATGTCCCAATTTTTCTCCTATTTTGCCAAAGGCAAATAAAGCTACTGGCCTCGGGGGAAAATTGTCAATATGAGAATTATCTTGTTGGTAGTAAACAGTTTCAATCCTTTCAAGTCTGCAGGACTGGACGGCATTATTCCTGCCGATATTCAGAAAACCACTGCCATGTTCAGCAAAGCTGTCAGCGTCTCAGCATGCATATAGTAAGGGAAAATCGGTGGAACTGCTCCCTTTGCCCTCTTATGTCCAATAGAAAAATCCCTCGAATATAGGGAATTCTCTTTGGTGACCTTTTGTGATATTGAGGGTGCCTTTAATAATGTCAAACCAAGGGCGATGACGCAAGCACTTTCAAATTTGAGGGTGAATGTGACACTTAAAAGCTGGATTGATCAAATGCTTAAAGGCAGGGTTATAATGGCGAACCTTGGTGTACCATTCATCCATAGATTTGTAAGTAGGGGTACACCGCAAGGTGGTGTATTGACCTGTTACAAAACCTGAAAGGGCTGGCTTTAAAGTGGTGGCTTATGCAGATGATGTTGCTATTGGCGCTTTTGGTAAATATCATTCCTCAGAAATGTTATGCAGAATGCTCTTGGCATTCTAACTCAATGGACCAATAGTTGTGGTCTTAGTGTTAGGAAGTACAAACTTCTTTGCTTTGACCTTCCAACTCCAAATGGAGTGGTTTTGAACATCGCAGATAAAGTGAAATTCTTGGGTCTCATTTTGGATAGTAAACTAAGCTGGAACCTTAATATTCTGGAAAGAGTAAAAAAGGCTACGATAGCACTAAACTCCTGTAAAAATGCCATTGAAAAAAGATTGGGGCTTAAGCCTCATATTGTGCATTGGCTTCATATCTCTGCAGTTGGAACAGTTCTAATGTATGGAGTTACAGTTTGGTGGCCCGCTTTTAAAACAGTGGCGAACCAAAAGTTGCTGATGAAAGTGCAAAGAACTGCTTCCTTGTGTATTAGTAGTGCACTTAGAAGCACTCCTACTTAAGCACTGGAGATTTTCTTTCATCTCATCCCTTTGGATATCCTGGCTAAGCAAGTGACTGCTAGTACAGCCATTAGGCTTAAATCAATTTCTATGTGGTCCTGTAACATTATGGGACACTGATGTATTCTAACGAATAAAGAAATCCCTAAATCTATCAACTACACCATCTTGACATCATACCTCGAAGTTAAATTTATAACTGATATTCCTTTCAGAGAGGTCTGGGTGAATGGAACAGTTTTAAAGTCAGGCCTTATTAAATTTTTTACAGGTGGTTCGAAAGTTGATGGAAAGGTCGGAGCAGGGGTTTTCTGCGAAGAATTAAATTTAAATCTCTCTTTCCGTCTTCATGATCATTGCAGTATTTTTCAGGCAGAGCTTATAGCAATCAAGGAAGCCATAGACTGGATGAAGTATTATGTAATATCTGTAAGAGATATTGGCATTTTTTACGGACAGTCAGGCTGCTATTAAAGTTCTACAATCAGGCTTTATCACATTGAAAGTAGCCCGAAGTGGCCTTTCATCTCTTAACGAGATGGCTGAACAGTTCAATATCCATCTTGTATGGGTGCTAAGGCATTTCAATATTACTGGGAATATGAAAGCCAATGACCTCGCGCATTAAGGCATTACTTGCCTCATCTTACCGTGCAAGGTGGATATTGAAGTACTATTTGCTACATGTAAATTACTCCTTAAAGAAGAAGCTAGTAAAATTACAAACAATAGATTGGCAAATTGCACCTCATGTGTAATTACTAAAGACAGATTTGGCCTAATTAGGACTTAAAAAGGTCTAATCGACTAATATCTATGCAACGGCATAATATTAACATGGTTGTAGGTGTCATTACCGGACACTGTCTTATTGAAAAGTATCCCAGTAAACTTGGTGCTTTCTTTCAAAAAGAGGAGGAAACAATACTTCATTTGTTTTGCATATGTCCTATAGTCTGTCTCAAAACAGACTCAAGTTTTTGGGAGCTTCCTTCTTGTGCGATCTAATGGATCTCAGTAAATTGAGCGTTAGAGATATCTACTGCTTCGTGAGAAGCCCAAATTGGTTACAGTAGGGTAGTGCGGAGAAGCAATTAATGTGGTAAGGGTACGGACCATATGTGTCTATGCCTCGTCCTTTTGTTGCGCTGCCACCTAAAACTAACTAACTAACTATATGTTTACTCTGTCTCTTATATCAGGCAGTGTTTTAGTCAACCGTCTATCTATGTGCTGTAAATGAGTCTGTACGTCTATAGATACTAAGTAGATCTAAGCTTTCTTTTAAGAAATACAATCTTTTGGTTTTGAGAAAGTGATGATTTAAGGAGATGAGAGGTAGTGCCGTGCAGTCCTATGGCGCCGATCTAACATAAGGCGTATTTTTCATATCGAAAACATTTTTTTCCATATCTATCATAACTATGAGGATGTCAGTACAAAAAAAGTTCTGCATTTATAATGCATAAGCAACATATATATTATCGAAGCATATATGCAAATTCTATTAATATCATGTTTACAAAACACGAGATTTCAACTAAATTAACTACTAGTAGGAGAAAACACCACTACAATAATGGTTGTTACAAAAAACATTACAATATTTTACGTAACAGTTTTACCCAGAGGTAATCGCGTCATCGCGTAGAACACCACAATTGCAATGAAATCGTTAAATCTTTAGACATCATTCTAATTCACGATGAGCATATAGAGGTAGAAATGTTAATATATGCACATTTCATTATATGCAAATCGCTGAATGGGGAAAAATTACCGATAAGGTAAAACAAATTTTAATTGGGATAAAGCTAATGCAAGTGAAATATGATTTTCCTGAAAATAAATACAAAAATTTTACGACTTCTTTATACAGTCGACCATTATACCTAATGAAGAAAAGTTTTAAGGCTGTAGTTAATTTATTCAAAGCAATAAGATGCGGTGTATTAATTTGCATGCAAACTATGTTTAAACAAAAAATACACTAACTAAGACTTGAGATGTTAAAAACTACTAACAAGTTTGGTATGCTGCTTGACAACCTACTTAAGAAACGTATATTATTTCTGTCTTGCAGTTTCTTGCGTTACAGTCGTAAACCATTCGAGAAACAAAGTTAAAAGTTATATGTTCAAAATGCCGATAACTTTTAAAATTAATCGAAATAATTTTGATCAAAAATCACCAAATAAACAAAACGAACTTATTAAGGCTATTTCCAAAAAAAATCAAATGGCACATAGTTGATAAAGTCAAAAAGTGTAAATACTATTCGACATTTGTAGATTGCACTCCCTATAAAAGCATTTTTAATAAAATACGCTAATTGCAAGATGTATTGAGCTATAGGCAGTAATGAGTTTGAGATTTTGGAACATTTTTTGGGCTAAATGCCCAACACATTCGGAATAGGTTGAACAAAAATAATTCATATACAATATGAATTATTTTTGTTATTATTATTGGTTTGTTACCAATCTTTCATACCAAACAAACTATTTGTTCGATAAACATTGTTGTAATCCAAAAAGTATATTTTAAGCGCTTTTTATTATACATTAGGATATTTTTTTGAACATATTATCTTATTTAAACTATAAAATAAAACTATTAATTTAGACCAATCCGATTAGGGAAGTAATTTTTAGAATTTAATATCTTCCAAAAAGTTCGATAAAGAATTGAGTTACCGAACATAAAAGTGTATTAAAGAAGCGCCAAGTCGACAAAAAGATCGCGGTGTATGGTAAAACTAAAGTTAAATGCATCGGGTAATTCTAAAATTGATGTGAATATTTTTTATAATTGACACAGTAACCTTTGTTTTTCTTTCAATTGTGGGTTTTTTTGTGACCAATATTCTTTAAATTTCGCAAGTCTAATTTTTTAATAACATCTAGGTGGCACGAAAATCATAAAACATTTAAAGTTGTTTGATCATATTTACTATGTATTTATTTGGTGTAAGAGCTGGGTAAGTCTTGTCAGATTGTTAGTTTCTCTTTGTGAAATACCATTAGACTACAAAATTTTAATTTTTTTAAACTAATTCTCCTTTTTTACACCTGTTTCTAATGATGACGTGTTGAAAATGATAAAATTTTCTAAAATTATATAACCTTTCTTAATTTTTTATATCAGGTGTATTGTTTGAACAATATTTTCTGAAACTGAACTTAAAGTAAGTACATTAGTACTATATGTATAGTAAGCTAGTTGGCTAAGGTCATCCAGAACGTTATTAATGAACGAACGTTATTAATGAACTTTATTAACGAACACAACTAATCTGTTTCTAATTCTACTTAACGACTACAAAAATATATGATACTGTGATCATAAATATATATACTCTGATTCATCGTAATTGGAACACTATTAGTGTCTTGCCCTAAAAAATAAGCTAGAAATGTCAAGATTTAACATTTAAATAACTTTATATAGTCATATACAGGACAAATTATTTATTAATTATTGTTTAAATTAGTTTTTTATTTTTTTTATTTTTATGTTTTAATTACAATCTAGTCTCCTGAGCTAATGAGCAATTTGTTTCTGACTTAATTTACTAAAATAAATATATCTATGACTCCATATCCATTGGCGTTTCACAGTTTCGCGTAGGTTGTTGTTTATACCACATCGTTATTGCTGATCTAAATCGGCAAGCCGCTGTTTGTTCTAACAATTAAACCAGTTCAAAGGGTTTGGTTCTTTTCAGCCTGCGTAATATTAGTATTGGTTAACAGATGAATTGCCTCTATATTCATATGTTGCTTTCTTCGTGTTTCCTTGCATTTTTTTAAATTTCAATTGAAACTGGATCCACTTTAAGGTCTCAATTTAGATTACTATTCCTGACGTACCATGGTGCATCGACGATGTTCTTTAGTACTCTGTTCTATGAAACTGACGTTGCCGGTTTTTGTACAACCCCAAAGTTTAATACCGTAAGTTGATATTGGTTTCAGTATTTGCTTATAAAGTATCAGTTTATTGTATGATGATAGAGAAGAGTGTCTGCCTATCACCCAATGCATTTTTCTATATTTTAGTTTTAGTAGTCCATTTTCTTTTTGATGTGTACTCCTTCCATCTAAGTTTAGCATCCAGAGTCATGCCTTGATCAGTTATGTGAACTGATTTAGATTCAATTAGTTTTATCCGCACCATCTTTTAATCCAATTATGTTTTTCAAAGATATGAAATTGTATTTTTTGTGTTTACTCTTTTTTGCTTTTTCCAACAGCTACTGAATTTTGCACTGAAATCAGCAAAATTTGCCAGTGTGTCGTTTTCAAATTCAGGAAGATTGTTTGTGTATAGTAAATATAAAATCGACCCTAATACAATGACCTGTGGTATACCTGCTTTTTAATTCAGAATAAGTTTCATCCAATTTAATTCTGAAGAATCTTTCTTTCAAATATGATTCTATGTTATTTTATCAATTTGCATTTGTAAGGGGTTTCTCAACTTATGGTTAAGTCATTAATACTAAGTTGTGTGAAAAGCTTTCGCAACGTCTAAAAATATCGTGGAGCAGACTTTGTTCTCTCCGAGTGTTTTCTGAATTATATTGATTATTCACCGGATAATTGTTATATTTTTGAGTGCTGGCAATGAAATCCGAACTGATGATTTAGGATTAAGTTCTTTCTTTTAACTATCAAATCAACAATAAAATTGGTATATAAGATCAAGTTGCATATGGTTGATTTCTAGGTTTTAATATATCATGATTATTTCTGCAATTTTCCACAAACTAGGCACACATTTGATTCTAAATGCTGCATTTATAAGATAAGTAAGCTTAGAGCTCTGCTTGGATAGTTCTTTTAAAATTGCTGAAGTGATAAGATCATAACCAGGTGCTTTTTTTATCTAACTCCTGACTTCTTTAGGTAAAGTCAATAGGGTTTCTTCACTTTTTTTCCTGTTTTACATTTATTATTTGGGAGTCCAAGGTTTGATCATCATGCGTGATTGGAATAGTTTTTCGAGGTGTTTCGCAAAATGTTGAACTTTATCTTCATTATTTAGACCTCAATTTTCATCTGCTATCCTTATTAGAGGATTCTGTATTGTTGGTCTTTAAATGTTGCTTTCCAAAGTAAATAATAAGTATTGCTATCTTATTAGTTAGTTTTTTAAGACTACTTGACTTATCTTTTACTTTTTGGATTTCCCTTCTTCATTGTTGAACAAAATTAGAGTACTTTTCCAGGTTGATTGTTGTATAACATTTACAAACTGATGAACTTCGTTTTCTAGTTGCACCTCGTTTTTTAGTGGAACCTTAAGGTTAATTTTTTTTCCTAAGGACTTAGCACTATTGGCTTTGTACAAATCATTATGTTCAGCTTTTTCTCGAATATAGAATGGTTGCAGTTCTCTTTTAACAGTTAGTTTTTCGGATTTTCATAATTTTTCGAGTTAACTGACTTCTTTTGGAATGTATATGATTTTCTTTTGTACTCAGTTGAGTATATTATCATTTAACCCTAACAACTCTAAGGATTGGTTGTAACAATTTTAGTATAACAATGATTGGTTTCCTTCAGAATCTGGAAGTCTCCAAAGACAGTGAATTTTCCTGAGCAACAGCTATACCACTTGGGAAAATTTTTCTTGTTTGTTTCACTCATTGCGTTTTTAAAGTGTATTGGTTGCATTCGCCTCTCACGTTTGATGGTTTCTATAGTTACTGTTACGCAACTCAACTCAGAAAAATTTAGAATTGTATTGACGATCTAGCTTTGAAAATAATCTTCTTCAGAATTTTTTTATACATATATACTTGTCTAATTTTATTTTTAATTTTTAATTTTTCTAAAACTGATTTGATTCCCATTGGTAATCTTCCTTTTTTTGTGATTCTTTCGTTGCCACTCAGAATATCGAACCCAAAATCAGATTATATTAAGCGTTTCTACACATACAAGATCTTATTTAGCTAATGTTCATCAGAACTTTATTGTAAAGCTATTAACTCATTTAATTTCTGGGACTTTTCCATGAAAACTTGTAAATTACATATTGTAGTAATTTTTATATGAAAACAAAATGGGTAATCGAGGTAACAGTTTCATCGGCTGTAGTTTTGCAAGTATGTAGTTCCCAAAATTATTTTATGTTTTGCATGCTATATTTTCAAACAATCACTTCATTAATCTCGACTCTCTATACATAAACTACTTTTCAATTGAGAAAATAGAAACAACACTTCGTTGTTGTCAGTAAAAGCTATGTTTTAGTTCTCTTTACTTTAAAATAATTATTATACCTTAGATTAAAACTTAAGTGGCCTCTAAAATTTTAATGGCCCGAGAATGAGACTCCTGATGCTTTCCTATTTTAGTATGACTTCCTATATTTTATATATATATATATATATATATATATATATATATATATATATATATATATATATATATATATATATATATATATATATATATATATATATATATATATATATATATATATATATATATATATATATATATATATATATATATATATACGTATATATATATATATATATATATATATATATATATATATATATATATATATATATATATATATATATATATATATATATATATATATATATATATATATATATATATATATATATATATATATATATATATATATATATATATATATATATATATATATATATATATATATATATATGTATATATATATACATTTTTAAAGGTTCATTTTTCTTTGATTAAAGCTAGAAAATTTTAATACCAATTTAGCACAAAATAAAGAACTTACAGAATCCATAATATAGATAACAACTTTTCTAGGCAAAAAAATTATACATTCCACCCCTAATACCAAAGATAAATTTTAACTTGCCAGTTGTTGTTCGTACTATTATTATTCTACAACTATTCTAACCTATCTTTGAGCAAAAAATATAAAAAATGTTCGACTGAAAATAGACAAACAGAAAAAGGGAGAAAGTTTTAGACAAAATGGATGATGATAAAAGGTAAATTTAAGGCAACCGCATACATCACAAAAATAATATATTAGTTTGATGAATATTGCTCGAATGAATATATTCGAAACTTTTTGTTGTGGTTTTGCCCTTCACCTTACCACCTATGTAATGCTACGTCGGTTTCATAATCATTCCGATCGTGTCGTGTTTATTATTTTTTTGTTATGAATTTTATTTTTTTTTATCGTGCTCCTCATGTCACATGTTATACATATTATTATTATTCACCGATTTTAAGGGTGAACCTAGAACATATTATATACATGAGGAGGAAAAGTTTCATTTTTAAAAGATAAATTAATGAAAATGTTATAAATCTGTATATGTATAGGTATATTATGATTTTTGTTAGACGATAGTTTTGTTTGTACATATTGTGTTGGCATGACAGGTGTTGCCATATATTTGACTTTTTATATCGTAATATTTAGCATTGAGAATTTTTTTCATGTTCTACAGTTTTGTATTTCAAATCTTTCATGCGATACAAAATTCTATTAGGAAACTTCTTATATCCATACACATACATGTATGATGATTAGAATCCAAAGACGTATCCGGTTCATGAATCAAAATACGTTTAATAAATATCTACAGTACTGTGCAATGAAATCATGATGGTTAAAATTTATATAGTGTACTGTTTATAAAAGGTTAAAAGTAAGTAATTAAAAAAAAATGTTGCAATATGTATCGGATTATATAGAAAGAATGTTTAATTGTTGGTTAAAATTACTTATAAATGGCAAAGCATATCGTTAAATTTAAAGACATGATTGTTACTTTCCGTTCATTATACTGAATAGCTAGTCACCACAATCTTATTTTAACGTTGAATTGTCGTGGAGGAGCCACTTTTTATAATATTTCTCCTTAAGCAAAAAATTACTTTTACTGCGATGAAACTAGTACTAAAGCTAACGATTACAAGAGTCACATTTATTAATTTTACAAAAATAACCTAGGCTATAAAATATAACCCTAAATGTTTTTATCGAAAAAGCGATTTTTTTTAAACTTTTTTTTAAATTTTGTATTAAAATAGACATTTTAATTATTTATGATATAATAATATAATAATATAATAATATAATAATATAATAATATAATAATATAATAATATAATAATATAATAATATAATAATATAATAATATAATAATATAATAATATAATAATATAATAATATAATAATATAATAATATAATAATATAATAATATAATAATATAATAATATAATAATATAATAATATAATAATATAATAATATAATAATATAATAATATAATAATATAATAATATAATAATATAATAATATAATAATATAATAATATAATAATATAATAATATAATAATATAATAATATAATAATATAATAATATAATAATATAATAATATAATAATATAATAATATAATAATATAATAATATAATAATATAATAATATAATAATATAATAATATAATAATATAATAATATAATAATATAATAATATAATAATATAATAATATAATAATATAATAATATAATAATATAATAATATAATAATATAATAATATAATAATATAATAATATAATAATATAATAATATAATAATATAATAATATAATAATATAATAATATAATAATATAATAATATAATAATATAATAATATAATAATATAATAATATAATAATATAATAATATAATAATATAATAATATAATAATATAATAATATAATAATATAATAATATAATAATATAATAATATAATAATATAATAATATAATAATATAATAATATAATAATATAATAATATAATAATATAATAATATAATAATATAATAATATAATAATATAATAATATAATAATATAATAATATAATAATATAATAATATAATAATATAATAATATAATAATATAATAATATAATAATATAATAATATAATAATATAATAATATAATAATATAATAATATAATAATATAATAATATAATAATATAATAATATAATAATATAATAATATAATAATATAATAATATAATAATATAATAATATAATAATATAATAATATAATAATATAATAATATAATAATATAATAATATAATAATATAATAATATAATAATATAATAATATAATAATATAATAATATAATAATATAATAATATAATAATATAATAATATAATAATATAATAATATAATAATATAATAATATAATAATATAATAATATAATAATATAATAATATAATAATATAATAATATAATAATATAATAATATAATAATATAATAATATAATAATATAATAATATAATAATATAATAATATAATAATATAATAATATAATAATATAATAATATAATAATATAATAATATAATAATATAATAATATAATAATATAATAATATAATAATATAATAATATAATAATATAATAATATAATAATATAATAATATAATAATATAATAATATAATAATATAATAATATAATAATATAATAATATAATAATATAATAATATAATAATATAATAATATAATAATATAATAATATAATAATATAATAATATAATAATATAATAATATAATAATATAATAATATAATAATATAATAATATAATAATATAATAATATAATAATATAATAATATAATAATATAATAATATAATAATATAATAATATAATAATATAATAATATAATAATATAATAATATAATAATATAATAATATAATAATATAATAATATAATAATATAATAATATAATAATATAATAATATAATAATATAATAATATAATAATATAATAATATAATAATATAATAATATAATAATATAATAATATAATAATATAATAATATAATAATATAATAATATAATAATATAATAATATAATAATATAATAATATAATAATATAATAATATAATAATATAATAATATAATAATATAATAATATAATAATATAATAATATAATAATATAATAATATAATAATATAATAATATAATAATATAATAATATAATAATATAATAATATAATAATATAATAATATAATAATATAATAATATAATAATATAATAATATAATAATATAATAATATAATAATATAATAATATAATAATATAATAATATAATAATATAATAATATAATAATATAATAATATAATAAAATAATAATATAATAATATAATAATATAATAATATAATAATATAATAATATAATAATATAATAATATAATAATATAATAATATAATAATATAATAATATAATAATATAATAATATAATAATATAATAATATAATAATATAATATAATAATATGATTGTGCATCGGGTGACGTTGTTTACAAGCTACTACTGTCTAAGGACCATGTAGTCGAAAGCATAATTACGTTCATTTAGTTAAAAATATGTCTGAAGAAAGATCACTTCCACCAGCTGAATAACTCCGCTGCGTGTCCTGGTATAATATTCCGACTTATTTACAAACTTATTTACAACCACGTCCTTAAAAAACCTGACTGGTGTTAAGTTGCAACAACATCAACATTATCTTTTCAGCTACTTGCTGCATTTTACTCAAATTATAATTAAAAAATTACAAGATTTTTTCTCAATCTCTTCCTCATTCAACAGTCCTTCTATTTGTGCAAATGTAACACATTGTAATAGTACTTTGGATTCGTCAATGATGCTATTTTGCAATATAGATTAACTAAGAATATTTATCAGTAAACGCAATTTTGACATATTTTGTGTTGCAGAAGCTTGGCTGACGAATAGAATAAAAAATAAATCCATGGAACTAAACTGTTAGAATAAATTCAGGTATGACCGAACGCATGAAATAGATGGCGGAGTTTTTATCTTTTTTAAAAAATATTTTAAGATAAAGGTCGTTAATTCTTCAATCTTTGGAATTACAGAAGTTTTAATGGCAAAATTTATATCCCTAAAAAACAGAAAAAACTGATTTAGATAATTTTCAGTAAATTTTGTCCTCATATGCCTCAAACAATAGTCACCTCATATTGGTTATATATCTGTTGGTTGGAAACCGTCATATAATAATTACATAATATTTAAAAGTGGAGCTCAGTCTAGTACTATAAACAACAAACCTTTTTCTATTTTATCTGTAATTCCAGTTTTATAAGTACTTTATACAGATGATCTGCAAATACTTTATAAAATCATAACCGGAAATTAATTGTGTGCTACTCGAAATTGATTTGCAAACATATAACTGCAAACAGCCCAATTTATTCTTTAATTTTATAGTGGTTTGGTCAAAAGTGTATTTACTTTTGTTAGGCAGTCTTAAGAAAGCTGAAATTTAAAATGCATTTTTTTGGCAAATGCGATCCCGTTATGGTTATTTTAAATACTAATGAATATTAAAAATATATTCTCCCACAATTTTAAAAAATTATAAATTATACATTTTAAAAATTTCACTTTTTCGATCTAAACGGACCACGAATAAAAATCAACGACCAATAAATTATCAAAATTTTAATACTGCAATTATAATATATTGTATAACATCATTAGAATTAATACATCAATATTCACATTTATATAGATTTAGATTGCAGATTATATTGTCGGCGGAGTATTAGTTTCATCCATGCACCAAATTTAGCATAATATAAATAGCATAATATATTATTAGTAGCATAACATATTTAACATAATATAATGTAGCATGATATAAAAATATGCACTTTTTAAAAATTTATAAAGGTTGATTAAAGGTCTATTTATATATCAGTTCAGGTCAGCACAGTGCATACAAAAAAAATATTTCATGTCTTTATCAGGTTAGTATTTATATTTGGGTAGATTATCGCACATAACGCAAGCTACCAAACTGCGACTGTTAAATATGGCGACCTTGCAATTTAATTTTTAATTTGCTATACATCGAATTTTCGACATATATAAAACAATCTGAATTGATTTCTGTGTAGCGGTTGCCTAATACAAATAAATATATACATAAATATAAGCATTTATATGAAACGATATGATATATTCATATAAACATATCCATAATCATATATTCATATAAAAAAAGATTTAAAATAATTGCATTCTCCCATTCGAAAAGGTTTCTCTGTCCCGGAACATTATAATATTATTATTTCGCATTCATCTAATTAAAATTGTGTTCTTCTTGTTAACGTTTTAAACAAATACATACATGTTTCGTAAATTGGTAATATTTTTTATTGCTCTTAAAATTACTTCACTACCAATCGCATAGCGGACCCAAAAACAATAAATACAAACATTTGTCAAAATATGTCATTTCGAATGTTTTATCATACTTTTTATTTTTATTTTTTGTATGCTTTATAGCTCAAAAAGTTGGCTGCAAACATTTTAAAAATGTTTACTTGCTAAACGATCGAGAATGCACTTTTGTCATGTTCAGCTCGCAAGTTGTTAATTTGCTTGCTAAAATGTATCGAGAATATACCCAATTAACGTTACGTTTCTTTACAGCACAGTACAGCACATAATAAATTATCTAAAAAGAATATTGTGATTAAACAAAACACAAAGTATGCGAAAGAAAACGAAGGAACGCGAGATTACAAAAGGGTGTATTTTGTTGGGAAAGGATTCGATATAATATCAGCCAGTTTACACTTGCTTTCTTGTATTACGGTTCTCATCTCGTTCTTTTCCTATGTAGCTTTAAACTGAAAATTTTTTTGTATCAATCTTTCGCACTAACACAAACAAAAAAGTCCTTTTGCTTGATTTTTACAAATATAGTACAAAGACAAGTAATTGAAACAAACGCGTTTCAATAAAACACGTGTTAACAAAAATGGGAATTTTGAAAGCAGAGAAATGTAATGCCAAAAAGCAAGGCTAACTGGCTGAATGCGTGTTGATTAGTATAACAAATACGAACAAAATCTATGTACTGAACTGAGTAATAATATAAATTGTTGATGTATTTTGTTGTGCTGTGCTTAGCTGAGCTTATATAAATCAACTTTACCCCGCCACATTTTTATTGATCGTTTTGAATTTGGGCATTATCCAAATTTTGTCAATATGGAACAAAAAACTAAGCAAATTTAGAGAAATATAAACTATGCGTATTAGTTTGGTTCAAACGCCCACTGCAATAATATTTTAAGAACCTTTTAAAAAATATAGATATTAGACATTATGTTTTGTAATTTAAAATATATTATTATCAATTAAATTTACGTCTTATCGGCCACTATCATGGTAGTTCTTGCAAGAAACCTTGAAAACATTGCTGTGGTTTCAATATTTTCTGTCAGTATTTCATTACACATTACTGTCTATTTATATGAACATTTATATTATTCTCCATGGTTTTGATACGAGCATGGTATATATTATAATCGAAGGAAGACAAAAGTGGAAGTTTCATTTATAAATAAATATATATATATATATATATATATATATATATATATATATATATATATATATATATATATATATATATATATATATATATATATATATATATATATATATATATATATATATATATATATATATATATATATATATATATAACCTCTACGTGATCTTTTCATTTCTTCCATCTAATATCTTTTCTATGAATATATATTTTTGTTCAACTTCGTCAATTACGTTTTTTTTAGTATACGATAGATATACATCCTACACATTTTCATTTCTATTTTTCGGGAGATATACGAAAAATGAAGCCAATTTTTGTCTTCAGATGTTACATATACTTATAGATACTTGTATTCTATAGTTTAGTTAGAATATACAGAATATATAATAAGATAATATTATAGTTATCTATTATATAATATTTGCATGCAATCAACCAAGAAAACTTTAATTTAACTTTATCTTATTAATTTTGATAAATAATTTTGACTTAGTTTAATGATATCTATATATGTACATTAAAATCCTTATCACATTATTATATAGATAAACATTACTGTATAGAGACTGATAAATCTAGCACAAAATCAATTTAAAATGTTAATAGAATTTTTTGGTTTCAAATCCTAATCGAAAAACACAAATTTTTGGTATTTTTCCATCTGATAGTATTTTTTATATCAGTACATGATTAGATGTTAGTTTCTATATAATTTTTTTAGGTCATGACTTTCGGAACGATGTATGGTTTAAACGATACAACAGATCTATTTTAATGTTATTAATATAAAATCGGTTAACCAACCAAATTTTGTCTAAAAAATTTTTAAAAAAAAATGTATTTATATTTATCTTTTCTATGATGTCTGACTATAATCAATTTTCGAAATTTGTTTGTGACTTTATGAGTCAGTTCATCTTAAAATCCATCAATTATGTTAAGCGTATAAATAAAAGAAAATTCCAATACAGTGAACATTTAATAAACTCATTGCTTGTATACTAAGCTTTGTGAAGCACATACAAAAAAAAGTATATCCAAAGTAATTTTGTTGAATTTAATAAAGAAGCTTAAATGTATAAAGTTTTAAATTTATTATTACATTTTTTTTAATAAGAAAACTTTTCTTGTATAATATGTATACATAATATATTTTTCTAGGAAACTAAAATATATATTATACAAAAAAGTTGTATGCAATTTTAAATAAAATTCTTTCTTGTGAGCTTATGATTTTTTTTTTCAGTTTCGTCCAAACATAATAACATGGTTTGTTGTCTCAAAGCATTGAAATTTAATAAGATTAGTTTTTTTGGCTCTTCATCGTATATACACGATATATATATATATATATATATATATATATATATATATATATATATATATATATATATATATATATATATATATTTGTATAGACTAGAGCATGATTCATGTTGTTGGAAATTTTTGATGAAACTTAGATGAAAATTGTTGATAAATATTCATGCATAAGTAAGTTGTTTATCGTCGCTCGAAGAAGGAAACTTTTTTAAGTTTTGTTTTTGCTTAACCTCTGAAAATATAATAATATAAGATAAACAAGAAAATGTTTTCAAAAACTAACATTACTCTTCGGGCGAGTTTGGTTAAATTTAAAATTTAGAAAAAAAAAATTAAAAGTAAAAGGCGTATATAAATATTCAAAAAATTATAAATATATTGCGGTACGGTCGTACCCGATCAGGTTCTACCGATGTGAATTTAGTTGATATACTAATTAAAAATCATGCAACTGCATTCGTTTGCATTCAGCTATACATTTAAAATACAATTAAAAAAATTAATTATACAGAATCCTTTATTAATTTTTTTTTGTTTTACTTAAATTTTATTTTTCTTGGTTTTTCCTATAATTCTCTAATTCAAAGTTTCTGGCGCAAGACTTTCAGGTTTTTGCTGTATGAAGTATTAAAAATAAACATTTTATTTTTAAATATTTTATTGGGTAAAAATACTATAAATGGAGTTATAAAAGGTGCCCAAAAGGACTCCTTTGTGATTAAATACACAGGCTAACATTCTTTTAAGTATGCATTTGATTTTTTTAAATTTTTGGTAAGTCTTCCTTTATATCCGTTGAACTGCTGAGTATAATCGTTATATTAGTTCTCCTTTTTTGTCAATTACTTTGGTGGAGTATACAACGTTTTCATCGTTCTTCATATATAACAATTCAATACAGTTAGACCGTGGATCTGGCAGGCCAATGAATTGAAACTTTTTTTCTAATAATTTTGATAATTTTCATTTAACCAAATTTTAACATTTTACCCGTAATGAGGAGCACGATAATGTTAATATGTATGCAAGAACCTAAAGATACATAGAAACAACTTCAAGGAGCAAAATGTTTTGTTTTCAAATTGTTAATAACGTTCACTATATAATGTCGATGGTATAATATAAATGGTCCAATTAAGTTATCTCCAACTACACTAGCCCATACGTTTACACTGAAGCGATGCTAAAATGATGTTTGTTTTGTCAAAACCGGATTTTTTGCAGCCCATATATGTGTGTAGATTGTAAAAAATTGTAATGCTATCTCTTGTATATTCATCCGTCTATAAAATACGTTTCACAAAACTATCATTTTCAAAATGCGTTCCAATCAATCAAATTACAAAACTCCAATCTTTTATGGTAGACTATCGTTAATAGTTCTTAAACGGGTGTTATATGTTCTATTGGATAAAAAAAAATCGTTGAGTGAATTTGGTAGCCAGAATCGTTCAATTTTAAAGCGAGCCTCGCTTATATCGTTTATATTCATTGCGAGATCGTAGTACATTTTCATCGCAAAATACGCATATAAAATTGATACCTTATATAATAATATTAATTTTCTTAAATTATTTAAAATTGTTGATTCACAAGTTACAACACTAGAAAATTTTACAAAACAAATGATAATACTTATCGTTTGATTTTTCAATATTTAAACAAATGAGTTGATAATCATCGCTTACTGTTTAACAAAAACTTATTACAATTATAACACTACATCTCGGGATTATATTGAGAATAAACGGAATAAACTATGCCACGTGGGTGCAAATAATATAATAGGCTATTGGAGAGGATATCAAGGCGAGTTAGAATTAAACAAAAAACCAAATAACTGTTTTTAAGAAAACATTTCTTTTATAAAATTTTGATTTTTTAAAATGAATTTATCATAAACTAAATTTTAATTTTAATTTAAACAATTTATTTACTATATATATCAAATAAGACTAAGCTGGTTGCTCTCCAATAAATATTTTGGAAGTTTTGAAAGTTAAGTTTTCGTGTGTATTCTTTTCTAAACCAAATTTTTTAAACGCCCCTGTAAAGGATTTTTTCATACTAGGTATACATGTGTACATGTCAAATATCCGATTGACTAGTATTTGTGTTTTAGAAAGTCTTTAGAGAAATTGAAGTCATTTGTAATTGGCAAAACTAAATAGAAGAATTTTTGTTAAATAAATTAAATAAACAAAAAGTCCAGCTATAAAACATAGATACGGGTTGTAAGCTAATCTAAGATATTTTAAGGATTGCATAGTCTTAAACAATACTATTAGCCGTACAAATTTAACTTTGCAGTTATCTTATTTATAAACTTTGTTTATCTATAACCTAACTTAATTTCAAATTGATAATTCCTGGTCATGGGATAGGTCATATAGAAAAAAATTATAAATATCTAATAAGAACACTGAAAAAAACATACGTAGATTCAATGAAAAAATTAATTGATTCAATGAATTTATTAATAATTTGGATCCTTAAACTGCGTTCATTGATTCAATGAATTTATTGTTATTGGTTAATAATACGAGTTATTAAATAATAAAAAATTCATTGATTCAACGTAATTATTTATTTAAAAAAATAAAACCATGTAACGAACTAGTTCATTATTACAACAACGCCAAATATCATTCTGACAAATTTGTATTTGTATTCTAACAAATTTGTATGATCTATAAATTTTTTCGATGAATCAACGTACGAATTAACCAAAATTATATCAAATATTAATGTAGTATTTAATTGGGATAATGAATTAGTTAAAAAATTTTATTAAACACAATCATCGATTCAACGAACAAATTTAATAAATTTGATGAATTAATTAATAGAAACAAGATACAGCTATAGACTGGGTTATATATATATATATATATATATATATATATATATATATATATATATATATATATATATATATATATATATATATATATATATATATATATATATATATATATATATATATATATATATATATATATATATATATATATATATATATATATATATATATATATATATATATATATATATATATATATATATATAAATGTGGGTATTTGTGTAGGAAAACAAATAAAACTCAATCAGTTATTGCTTCAGTGCGAATGTTTTATTATTCAGGTTTAAATTTCATTTATTTCTTACATTAAATTTATAAAATTTCTTTGATGTATGCATATGTTATTAAAATCTATTTAAATGTTCTATAACATAGAAATTTCTATTAAATTTTCTTATTAAAATAAAATAAAATAAAACTATAATTTAAAATAAAAAATTTTAATTTACTAAAAACTGTATACTAGGTGTTTGAGATTTCACTAAGCATTACGTTAACTTTTATATTTTTTAATTTTGTGGATTTAATATTATAAAATAACCCTTGAACACAGTTATAAAAAGTGTTGCCGTCGATGGATGCTCTAAGTTAAACAAACGCAATATTTTAAAACATATCTTTGCCCTTAACTGAATGAGAATTTAATTCCACCAAAGTAAACAAATATTTCAGTAATTTCAATTCTAATAAAGCTAAATAATAGTAGCTAAATAATATGAATGACAGAATTTTTGACTGTTTGGATGCTAAAAATCGTAAATGGTCATCCAGTTCTTGCATTGTTTTTCTGAAACATCGAGGCTCTTCCTAAGAATCTTCCATAGTGAATTTTGTAACCGATTTCTATAAAGAATTGGTTTTAGTGACGGTTTTTTAATTTGATACTAAGTATCCATTGTACCGATCACAAAAGTAATGTGTTGCAGTTATCTATAAATAATAAGAACAATTATGTATAAACTACCAATATAAAGGTTAACATAAATAGTTTTGCTTACTTTCTGAAATATTTTCGTTACTTTTTAATTCATTTAAGTACGTGAAAATACTTTTATCTTTTATTTTAATCCTCGGTTAGTAGAAAAGTCTTTAGCGCCAAATGATATGTTGACAAATTTCTCCAATACTAATATTTTGAGGAAATATTACTCGAAAATATATATCAATCTTAAATAAATTTTTTTTATATTATATGCATAATATTTGGTTTTAAAACTTAAATAAACATACCAAGCGATATCCAGATGGCTGTTTGTAGAATGACCATTTTTCAAATATTTTGGTAGTGCTGGCCAGTTTTTGTGTATCCTGAATTCTGTAGTTGCTGCATCCGTGCCAGATACGATTAAATTCTTCTACCTTTATTGAAGTTTAAAGCTCGTTCCCAGACACTAGAAATTAAAAATAAGTACGTGTATCAAAAACTAATCAACAACTTTAATTTTAATAAAACAATAATTGATTAAAATTAAATATAATTATCTGCTTAAAAAATGCAGAAACAAGCTTACCTAATTATTTATTTGTAAGATCTTCGACTGAAGGCACAAGTCTCTTTGTAGATATTGGTTTAGAGTTACTTTTTAGATTACAAAATCGGTTATACATCTTACCAGCGTACCGTTGCGACAAAATTCCTAAAAAACTCAAGTATCAGTTCATTATTTGCTCATATAGTTGAACCAAGGAAGTTTAAATCATTATTACCCGTTGTTCTGTAAGAAATCTTTCGCAGATCTCCTCTTTTAAATGATGGTTTGCTGTTAAGGTGTTCTGTACGGATTTATCAATGAAATCTATATGGTCATCTTCAAATTTGGCAGTTGTTCTATAATAATAAATTATCATTGAAATATTAGCACTTGCAAACAATACTTTAGCAAGTGTAATTTAACGTGCCGGTGTCTTGGCTCTTAGATATGAAGAAAAGCTACTATAGATGACGGTATTGGTGAGCCCTGGGTTGATGGTGTTTTATTGAATGGTACCTACTATTAAAAATATTTTTAACTTTATCGAATGGTAATCCAATATGTTCTCTCCAATCTTCAAGTTGATTTTATTTGGGTCCCGAAAGGATATTTTTTCATCAAACTTTCTATACTTTACGAGGTTTTATTTTTTTATTACTGGTATGTTGAGATTAAGTTATTCGCTGAAAAAATAATTATGATAGTAAAATTAAAGCTTTTAATTTTATCTTACCTAAAAAATCATTGAGTAGAATCTCCAATTTCCAGGAAGAAAGCAGATATATATATATATATATATATATATATATATATATATATATATATATATATATATATATATATATATACATATATACAAATATACATATACATATATATTAGACCATTGATAATGATTCACAATTACAAATCTCAATATAAACTCTATCGGAGAGATCCGTAATAGAAAACAATCAACCATGTGTATATTACATTTATTATATATATTTAATATTTTATATGTATTGTTAACAATATTCACCGATTTTTATTTAATAATTATGTTCTTACCTTTTATTGATTATATGTAGCATCAATTCTGTTGTTTTTTAAACAAATTTTAGTTTAATTAGACGAACACCTAATTTCACTGAACCAATTAATATGAAATACAATTTACGATTGAATTAAATAGAAGGTAGAACAACACAGTACTGATGTACATGTTCGTTGATCCAATGAATAAATTAATGGAATTATCGAATAATTTCCTTAACTTGTAACAGGCTTCATTGAGCCAATGAATGTATACACTAATTTAATTAATAAGTTTAACAACAAATAAAATGTTTACAACTTATTAACTTGTTCATTAACGCAACGTACTTATTCGTTGAGTTCATCATTGCTTTCATTAAATTAACGATTTTGTTTATTAAATTCTGTATCAATGTTTATTGAATGCATGAATGGGTTTATCGAATTTACGAATAATGCTCAGTCGTTAGTATCCAATCCATTTATTTATAACCCAAGTTCCCAATGTTTGTCAACCCGATTTCCTTAAAGAATTACGATAAAGAAACCAAATGATATGATTATTTTAAATATATGATTATAATGTTTTCTTATCTGCAGATTTAAAACCAAATCAATTTCTACTTCTTCAAGGAAAGCTTTTTAAGTCTTGAGTTTAAATCTATCAACTCAGGATATTACTCAGTAGATACATCTCTATTTGCGTTATTCGAACAATATACAGAACTTTTAAAGTGCTGCTGAGTTTTTAAATGTTCGATAGACGATTATATCTGAAACATAATATTTATTTTCAATAATTTTTTTACGCACAATAATATTTCAAAAGTTTATTGCATTATTTTATTTATGCAACAAATTATTGTAGCAAAGATATTTTTGATAAAATATTTGTTTCTCTAAATTTGGTTAAAGTGTGATTTGATCAATGCATTATGGCTGACCCGCCATACTTTATAATAACGGCATCAGCCAAAACTATGTCTTCCCAGTGTTTTTGATCATAATTATGTTTTCGTACAAATTTAATTTTTTGAAGAGTACAAAAATTAATTCTTATTTAATTTAAAATTTTTAACTGTCGATACTTTAATATAAAGTTGAAACATATACATTTTCTGTTTTATGTATTGTAAAATACAAGACGTGAAATAAATTAATGTATTTTATATTTATTTATTTAATTATTTTTGTTAGTTTTAATACTAAATTTTTTTCGAAAATAAATTAACAAAATAAATAAATATTCTAATTAATTACTTAACTATAATTTGGTTATGCCATGTTATATTCCTAATACAGTATAGTCTCACATAAGAAAAAAGGAATAAATCAATCTACAATATTGATGATAGTTTTGTTAAACTTTTAAAAACTATCACATAAAAGAATAAACTCAAATCACTTTTATTAAAATAAAAAAAATTTAAAGATTTAATTAAATATTTTGGTTTATTAACTGGAGATTATAATTACTTATTAATTTTTATTTAATTTGTGATATGTATACAAGTATACAAATTGAATATCCAAAATGAAGTGATCGAAAAAAAACACTTAATTATATATTATTTAGATATTATGTATACATATAGATCAATTTAAATTAGGACTTACATAAAATAATACAATTAAACGTATACTAAAATCAATGTATATAACATAAACTATATACAAAAAAACACGAGAGGTACGCACCATGGACAATTACAAATTCACATGTATAGTGCGTTAACAAGTATATTATTATGGCTTGTTTGGGTCCAGAGACTTGTATCTTTAATATACTGATTAGTTTTGAGACACTTTAACGAGATGGTAATAAGGATATCGATATATGGTAAACTTGTTGATTGTTTCAGAATTTGATTGATGATATACGATAATTACAAATTTTACTCAATTTTATAATGGAATCGTTGCAGTCTAAATTTCATATAATCTACACTTACATGTCTACTTCATAAGTAACATAAATATGTTTCCTATCACAACCAAATAGTTCATGCTACATTTCCGTTTATGATTTGTTTGTTTCAGTTGTCAACATAAAAAAATTCATCAAACTAACCTTTCGTAACAAGTTTATCAACTATATAGAGATGTGATAGTATATATTATATGCATGTATTTGATATTCTCATTATCGATTATCGGCAGCCAAACCCATGTTATAATGAACCAGACATTATAACACGACTGTTTTAAATGTTCTGAAGTCCATTATTTTACTTTACATATATATATGATGAGCATGTATCGTAATATGCATTCGTTTTATCAAAATGTCTTGTCTATTTTATATATAAACTTATATATATATATATATATATATATATATATATATATATATATATATATATATATATATATATAAACATATATTCTAAGATAACAAGGAAACTTAAAACCATTCGCCATTATTTTGGGGTTCTGATAAAAATAGAATGAACTCAAGAATAAACCAACCAACGAAATCCAAATTATAAAATGGTAAAACCATGGCAAAACGAATAGAATAGAATGTAATGGAAGTATGAGAATGTAATATTAGAATAAATTTATTCAAGTACCAGTTTAAACGTATATTTGTATAAGTTAAAGTTGGTGTCTTGTTTCATTTGTTTGTTTTGCTTGTACATTTAATGTTTTGACTATTCAATTATACAATGCAAGCTGCGATGTGACATGATTAATTATTTTGCATGATAACCTAAAAATGAATGCATCTAAACATAATATCAAAATATGAAGCTCAGATTCTCACCCGTCATATCATAATTAAATCCCATATATAAAGCCAACGAAAGGAGCAAGTAAAAATTATTAAAAGAAACTACCCATGACTAAAAAAATTGAAACTATTATATATCTACATGAGACAGATGGGAATGAATTTTATTTGTACCATTATGTCTTTGGTCTCAATGAAATTTATAATGAATTACATATTTTTTTTTTGTTTTTCTTGTTCTTCTACTTCAATAACTATTTTCATAATTTTGGCTACAACAACAATCACGATCGAAATTATTTATTTTACGAAGACGTCCTATTTTATTTACCTACTATAGAACGGGTGCTACTGCTGATAAAAGTAATATCGCAAAATTATATTCAAAATATAAATGTAAATATCATACATTCACCCAGTATCCATATATAATTTTGATATGTTAAAATAGAAGAAAAAAAAACAAACCAAAAAGTATAAACAAACGGCGAATGGCAATTGAATGAATTTTTCATGTTGTACACAAAATGTTGTGCTTCTTAGAGGGAAGCAAGAAGGGATTGGTTTAGTTATGGCATATACATGTATACAATATTTAAATTTTATGAAATTTTGTCAAAAATTTTGGTTCCATATATTTTGAATTTTTCATAAACAACTCTACCACCGCACATGCTTGTAATCAAGTCAAAGCAAAAAGCTCATGACAACGATTTTTTTTTGCACTTTGTGGTTTGATACAAAAAACCAAAATGTAAATAATTTCATATCACGAACGCAATGTGTTTTGCATCTATAAATTTTTTTTAGACAACAACGTATATATAATATGTATGGTATATATGGGTATATATATGGGTATATATATATATATATATATATATATATATATATATATATTATATATATATATATATATATATATATATATATATATATATATATATATATATATATATATATATATATATCTGTTCTATATCTTGGAATAATTTAACGATACAACAAAGTAGAGTTTCATTTTTTTTTTATATTTTTGCTAGTTTTTCATTTTCTATTTCCTGAATTTTCCAAACGCGATATAACTTTGTAAAGCACATATATATACATATATTTATAAAGAAAATGTGAATTGAATGCGTTCTATTATAATAAATATAAAATTTATATTTTTGTGAGCAATGTTGTTCGAATACATATTATATTTTTTTGTGGGATTGTAAAGAGTCTTCTTCAAATCAACATATGGCAAAATACTTGAATTTTTATTTTGATTCGTTTTTATAAATTAAAACCTTAAATAATTCAAATGATTTTGTCATTTCTTTTTTATATTTCAAAAGCAACCAATTAAAATTTTTGCATAATGATTATATGATGTACATTGGACAAATTATACGGGTCGACATAATATTAATAACAATTATGATCTCACTGTATATATGTAGTGCCCTAAAATTAAGCCACTATTGATTTTTTTGATAGAAATACAAATTTAGACTCTTTATATAGCATTGTTTATTTAAAAAATTCTAGATAGCTGACCTAACAAAATAAGTTCTGACTTATATCTGCTAAAAATCAAAAGCATTACAGAGCTATAGTTGACCTTTAATGATATCTTTTGCCAGACATTCGAAACACTTTTTTAACATGAGCGATCATTTGTAGTTGGTCACTGGATAAGAACAATCTTACACAAAAATGGTTAAGGGGTTGCGGTCATCGGTTGTCATCGAACTTTTAACTAGGGCACCTAAACCATCAATATAAAACGCGTAACTATATACTAAAACTTTGTATATTATTTAAAATATTACCGAAAGTTTGTCTAACAATTTTGTGAAAAAAGAACTGAACCTTTATTAATAAAGGTACTTTAGCTTATAACATGCGACCGTAAAAAATACTACAAATATAATAGGTCAAGCAGAGATACACTAACATATACTTAAATTAATGGTTATCGCATGCTTTATGAAACATTTAACATGCCGTTTTCTTACACGTTTATTTGGTTTCAAAACCTAAAACACTCGCACGACAACCGACTATATCACAGACATAGTATGAACACCGAGAACTATTCTGCGATACCTATACAAGAGATGGAAAAATAACTGCAGTTCTATTATTTCACACACTTGCTATGGTGGGGAACAGTTTTCTGAAATATTTGTAAAGGATATCTATATCTATAGTTTAAGTTGCACGTTTACATTTGTTCAAAATATATTCAGTCGACATAATTTTTTGATGATACTGCTATGATAGAAACTGAAAAAAACGACACCAAATATATTGTGACAGAAGTGCACCCCTTTCTAAGGTAAAATTCATGGAATTTTCCCAACACAAAGACGAAATAATGTCATTACCATCTCCAGTGTTCATCAATAAACTTATAACAATAAACAATAAGCACCAATAAACAATAAATTTCCATAAAGTTTTGGTAAAACGACTTCAAAGTGGTTAAGAAATACGAACCAGTAAACCAGAAGTACCATTATAATCATTAAACTTTTCAGTTAAAACTACGAGCGAATTTACAAAATTTCACAAGACTTTTTAAAACAAGCAGAACCTATCTGAATATATACTTTAGTATAGATGCGCTTTTGAAATCTATAAAAATGTATACAATGACAATCATATAATAACAAAAATGCTTAAGAAATTATATTATTTGCTTGTTACGGAGTGCCTCAAGTAATCTGTGTAAGAAAGGTCAATGTTACCTCACAGAATGACGCTTTAATACGAGAGACTAACGTTTCGGTTAGAACATTTCGCATTTCAATATGGTTTTTCCGATCAAACCACCGAATCGAGGCACGAAGATGCGATGTGAGAATGACAAAATTCACATACTACTGCATCATATTGCAGTTTCTACTATGTTTCTAAATCAACCAGTTGACCTGCAATAGCAGAACCAATATTTGAATCAGCACCGGATGCAGCAGATCTAACTTTGTTCTCGTAATGTCAGTATTGGAAATTGTATCAATTGACATAATGAACATAATGAAGAATTAGTATTTTATGGCCATTTATTTTTACAGTCTCCGAAAGTTGTTGTTTATAATATAGACCTTCTGAAATAGCAATACAAACAAATAATTTATGCAGATAATTGGTAAAACTGCAAAAACATCGAGAAAAGTTTATTTGACGGTTGGAATTTTCTGTACACCTAATGAGGACAATATTTTTTCAAAACCACGTACCTTTATCTACAAATTTAAAAAAGTGAAGACTGTTATATACAGTAAGATCACAGTAAACATAGGTGTTATTTGCCGTCAGCGCCAAGTAAAACCGAGGTAGTGGTTGGCTGTTTGTTCTTAAAATGTATTACCATTTTGGTGAGTATTTACCTCTATACACAAATTTGGACCATTCTCGAATTTTTGTTTCTTATTGAGAGTTGGATGTCGACTCATTTCTTATAAATGATATGCATCAGTATATAACTATATAACATAAATAATGATTTATATTTTTATTTGCCAAACTTGATTATGTAATAATATTTATCATTATTAGAATTATAAACAAAATGTAATTCAAATCTGACCGAAAATCTAAATGTCTGATCTATATCTGAGTATGTATACGAGTTTTGTAAAAGACATCGTTCTATAAGACGCATAGAACGATGTCTTTTACAAAACTAAAAAAATTATTGTCGTAAAATATTGTTGATACAATGTTATTACTATAGTTTTTTAAATTCTTAAACATATGATAGTAATAATAGTAATAGCAATGCTATTATTTAAATGTACAAATTATATTTTCTATGTAACATAATTTCGAAACACAATGATGACGCCATTTGTGCGGTTGCATTTTTCACATTTAAACTTTTCAATGAATCTATATAATTGTTTCAATTAGTTTTGAATTTTAAAAATGTCAACAACTTGAATTCTATTATTTTTGTATGTATATCATAAACAACTAACTAATTAAGAAATAAATTCCACTTTAAATATTTTAAGAAAAAACAAATCTTGTGAAAACTGAGTGCAAGATTATTTCTAATTACACTCATAACGTTTTAAAAATGAAACCAACGAAATAATTAAAACATTTTCGATTATGTTACTTTAAATTCAATTGGTACATAAATTGAGTAAATTTTCGTCACACACCAATACACCCGCACATGACATGCCAAATAAATTTAAGTCAAATTGCTTCAATCAGTCCAATAGCTTGTATTAATTTAAATAAAATGATTCACAAGGTCATTTCAAACATAAACCAATTTACATAACTTTACACATCACATAAGCATATCTTCAAAAACGATACATTTATTTTTTCACTCAATATAAAAAAACACTCAAACAATTTTTTTTTACTTTTTCATATAGCAAATATTATTTGGCTGTTGTAAATTAATTTACCTGATGCACAATGGCGCGTTATCCCAAAATATGTATTTTAAAACGTTATACATAAAAATATAATATGTAATGGTTAAAACTGCATAAATAAATAAAAAGGATGTACTGCAGTGCCTGTGCTTGCTACGAAAGGATAATCGAAATGGGAGGGTTCTTATAATGTTAAATTGCAATGTTAACAATTAGCTTGCTGATTTAAGAAAAACGAAGAAACCAATAATAGTAGGATGGTTTACAGAACATATTAACAAATATCAGTAGCGTCGAATATTAGAGAGATCTGTTTACTATAGTTTTGGACAAATAGCGCACGTATATAGGAGGTGTTCTTTTCAATTTTATGTTATTAAAAAATTATTTGTAACATCATAACATGACTCTTGAAACCAAAAATAATTATCAATCGTGACTCTTTAAGGTATTTATAAGACTCTTTTAGGCTGCTGTTGAATAATCAAGTAACTTGTACTTATATCTATTTTTGAACAATGTACCCTAAATTAAAATACCATATACTTTCTAAAAAACCGAGAAATTAGGTTGTAGTTGTTGGTGTTTTTTTACATAGCATTATCCTTGGGATAATTGTTATTATTTTCGATATGCAAACACAACTTTTGACACTACTTTAAAATTATTTGACGTTAGCCAATATATCATTGAAATTATCCACTCAAATTAATATATATTTTACGCTTCAAGTCAAGAAAAAATGTATTAGGATAATTCTAAAGTTGCTATATATGCTAAAAAATTTAGAAGTCTAATTATAACCACAGCAATAGCATAGCTTTGGTTATAGGCAGAGTTTTTCTATACATTATTTTTACTAATAGCTTTATATACTAAAGAGGAGATAAAGAGCAGAGAAATTTGGCGATAATTAATTAAATTTAATGGTCTTCCCCACGATGTTCCCTTTAAAATACTATACATAGAAGCCGTATGATCAAAGTTTCTTTTTAAACTGGATTTACATCATACGCAGAAAAGATAATTTTTACATTCTTCACAAGTAACACTCTAAACTTTATGACTGGAGCGAACTTAACTTTTTTCGCTTCGGTCACTCCATATACATATTAATAATTTATATTTTTTGCATGATTATTTTTATAAAAAAAATCTATTATTTTTCGGAATTCAATTATGCAAAATGGTCGTACAATAATAATTTGCCATTTATCGGATAAATGACTAGTATAATTGTAGATACTGTACTACTGTACTCTCGATAAATGCTATACTTGCGCAATCTGACTCCAGTACGAATAGTTCAGTCGATGAATTTCCTTCCGGATATGTTTTTAAAATATGGCAAATATTGTAAAAGGCAGACTATCTGTATATTATATTGATTACTATTTATAGTGCTCTAAATATTTGTAATTTTATCAACTGCCATTATATGAAAAAATTCCAAAAAATATTCAATGACCCGTGTTGCTTTTGAAAAACAATAACTGTTAAATGCTACGGTTAGCTCAAGTTATGAATTTAATTGCAAAAATTGCTCATAATATGGCTTTAAAAATTTTATCTGCCACTCAAACAAAAGGACACTTATGTTGTTATTTGGTGAGTATTTATCACGAGATAAATATACCAAAAATTTGCTCCCATCGATTATAGTTTAACTTTGCCAGAATTTTGAAAATCACTACTTGTGTAGAATTTTCCCAATGTTCTGATGTTTCCAACTAATAAAAAATTTATTAAACACCACAAATTCAACATGACCTTGCCCGTTTGATGAATACTAATTTGGAATTTATTCTGGATGGAGATTTTAATTGCAGACATCCCTTTTGGAACAGTAGGAAAACAATAAGGGCGGTCGCACCTTGTTCAATTTCTCTAACAGCAACCCAATTTTTATTTTACATTATCCAGATACACTTACGTATTAACAAAATAATAGAACTAACACCAAATTGGACTTGTTTATTTCGAATAGTGCAGTTTGAGTCACCAAAGGAGAAACAAAAAATGAACTAAATTTCGACCATCTACCGGAATTATATCTATAGTCAATGCCTATCTACTTCATACATTAACCCTTATGTTAAGTTGTATGACTACTGCCATGCAGGCTGGGTTAGGAATCAAGAGACAATGGATGACAAAATAAGGCGCTTTCATGCTGTCCACCAGGCAGTGCCAATGAAGGAATCTTGATTTAAATATAACTTAATACTATCACATAAGGTGTTGCTGATGATTAAACTTCGGAATACTAGGCGGAGACAATGGACTCGAAAACGTTACCCGTATCTTAAAAACATTGTAAAGCTACTAAACCAAGTAATAGCAGACAAAAATGAATTATCTCCTAATGTGGTCGAAACTAGTGATATAGAAAAGAGTCTTAAAAAAAATTAACGACCACAAACAATACAAGACCACAAGACCCAAACAATTTCACTGTTTCTGTGTGTGATGAGTGTTGATGAGGTAAAATGTATAGTATTCATTGCAGTCGTCCATTCAAATCACCAGGGATGCACACAATTTTAAATAACATGCTAAAACATCTACCAGATTCAGGTATTCTATTTTTTTCTAAACTATTTTGCAATTGTTTATGATTTAATTTCTTTCCTAATGGTTGGACAATTTCAAAAATAGTAGCAATCCCGAAACCTGACAAAATTCCTTTGGATGATAGTAGTTATCGACCAATCAGCTTAGTTCGGTAAGCAAAGCTTTTGAACGCATAATCAAAACTAGGTTTAGTGATAATTTAGAAACAAACAACATCCTGATTTCGCAGCTATTTTGTTTTCGTCATTTAAACATTCATCTCTCCATCGCAAGTTCATCGAAAATTAAATTTTGTTAAACAACAAAGAAATGTAAACAAATCTACAGGAATGGTCCTACTATATACCTTGAGAAAATTTTTGATTCGGTGTGAATAAATGGTCTTTTGCACAAACTGGTTAAATATATCTTTCCTATGTGTACAACAAAGCTGACCCAATTGTACTTTCTAAATCCCAAAGTTTATGTTTAGATCCTTTACACTATGTCCACGTTAAAGAGTTCATATACTTAGGTATTCCAGAGGGGTCTATATTAAGCCCTTTATTATTTTGCGTTTATCTAAATGACATTCCAATATAGGTTTACTACGAGATTATACTTTTTGCAGATAACACATCCATATTCACATCCGACATACTGGCGCGCAATATTATTAATAAATTGAGTAATTACTTGGACATACTAATCTCCTACTTTGAAATTTAGGGACTGAAAATAAACCCAGAAAATATGTAAAATATCTATTTCTCGAGATGTAAGAAACCTTTTAAACTATCTCAAGTTAATATAACTATAAATGGCCAGGATATAGATTGGAAAAATCAAGTACCTTGGCATCCTCCTTGACCCAAAATTTAAAAATCATAAATTTCGTTTCAAATAAAGTTTGGAAATTGCTACATATACTTTATCTCATTTTAGACCGAAAAATTGGGCTTTAATTGGATAATAAGCTTGGGATTTACAAGTCTGTAGTCCTAAGTGTAATGTTGTTCTTTGTGGTGGAGTATATATTGTAAAATCAACTTTTTTAATAATGTAAACATATTAACCAGTATTAAATTGGTTAAACCCGTTCTATTATATATACTAATACTCGGGAAAAAAATTATTTGTAGTCAAATCTTTTCTAAAATAAAAATATAAAAAAAGGTGATCATTGCTATGCATGTTGCAAAATCAAACTTCTCTAAAATTTCCGAAACTTATTGTTATTACTGTTCTTATATTCTTTACTGTTTAACTTTATATACTTAAATTGTCAACATACCGTTCTAACTGGAAGATCACAAAAGTGATTTTTAATTTTGAACGGATCAGTATTTTCAAAAGTTTTTGAACAAGGTATCAAAAATCAGATTATTGAACAGTTGGAAGTTAAAAAAAATATTATTGTACGTGCCAATCTGTTTATATATAAAGCAATGCATATATAGCTACTATATATTTTTGGTCATATATCAAAAATTTATAGAAACAAAAAAGCACTCAATGGTAAGCAACTAATATTAAGAACATTTACTGCAAGTCAACTATTACCTTCACTAATATTACAATAATGGTTAAATTTATAAGTAATAAATTATTTTAAATATTCACTGAAGCTTTCGCGTATACCATGAACAAACCATTTGTCCTCCAACCGTTTCCACACGGCTATGGTTTCTTTCAATTTGTAAAAGATATAATTAATTCATTTAACTTATTTAATTTCGACTTGATATAATTTTAAAATGAAAAAAGCAAAATCGTTTGTGTAATTTTTTTATATTTTAAATCTACTTTTGTTGCTAAGGTGGATGAAAATGAAAAAAAATCTTATTCGATTATACAACAAAAAATCTTATAAAAATACAAAACGCCAAAATATTTTTTTGAAAATAGGTGTAGGTAAACGAGAAAAATTACCATTATACCATTACATATATATATATATATATATATATATATATATATATATATATATATATATATATATATATATATATATATATATATATATATATATATATATATATATATATATATATATATATATATATATATATATATATATATATATATATATATATATATATATATATATATATATATATATATATATATAAATATATATATATATATATATATATATATATATATATATATATATATATATATACATATATATATATATATATATATATATATATATATATATATATATATATATATATATATATTTATATATATATATATATATATATATATATATATATATATATATATATATATATATATATATATATATATATATATATTAAATACCGACTAAACAATTTAATTAAAAAACGAAAAAATATTGTAATTTGATTGACTGGATATTTCCTCTCTAGAGTATAATTGGATTTACAGAAGAAAAAGTTAAATTAAACAATTCAAATTCTTATGAATTTAGTTTTTGTGCTTGCCTAAATTTTCGAGAAAACATTACTTTAGAAAATCTCGTTATATTAGAATAAGGTAGATTTAACCCTTACCCTTTAACGACAACGAAACGAAAAATGTTAAAATCTTATTAATGCAAATCACACAACGATCTATTTAAAATGGAATACCGTTTTTTTTTGTTGTTGTTCCTAGATTTATTCTGTTGGAACCAATCACTATCATCAACATCAGCTAAATTTACATTTCAGTTTTTTTTTTTATGCAAACAAGTAACAAAACCGAAAAATAGTCGGTAACCCTTTTCCCATCATCTTTCGAACCATTTAGCTGGAGTTGAAAGTAATTCTGTTTTCAAATTTGTTTGCGTTTAGAATTTGAGAAGGAAAAATATTCTAATAAATTTGTGAATAGATGTGTACAAATATATATAAAGAACACAAAATGGTTAAGTTTTTGCTTCATTTAACGGGTGGTAATCAAGCAGTATGGCGTTATTATAGTATGACCCGATGTAGTTTTTTTTTTTTTTTTTGTTTTAACATAAATATTTTTAAAAAAAACATATTACATAAATACGGATTAAAGGATTATACTGTATATAAAATATTTGACCTAGGTGCCGTCACCCGTTCATTTATTGTGTTTATATGCGGTTCAAAAAAGTTCACCAAATAAAAAAAATCTAATAACCAGCTACAAAATTGTATCGATAAATATAGATCTCGAAAATTTGATTACATTTAGTTTTTCTGGAAAACCACACACAACATTACAAAAACAACTCAAACCAAACGAAAAACTGAGATTTGTTTGTTGATTTTGATTATTTTAAGCAAATGAAAATTTTTAAGTTAAATTATTTTGTTCGATTTAGAACCAAAAATAAATAAATAAAGATACTGTATATTGTGTGTAAGTCTTTCGGATTTCTACTTTTATGTAAATTATTTTAGTTTATATAACAAAAATCGTAGTTGTGTAATCATTTCAGTACTATATAGTATTTACACAACTTAAATGTTAATAAAGCTCAACAATCGTATCACATACCAGCGTAACAAATTTAAATAAACAATTTAGTACATTTAATGCCAAAAAAATCAGCAAGTACATTGCAAACCGGTGGGCTATATAACCTGTATAACCTATATGTTATTTACTATTACAGTTTAACAGTTCGTTGCATTTGCGGCAACCACGTGACATTTGAATTAAGGTTCTCAAATCAAGTTTAATAAGTTTATAAATGAAAATTTTTATAAAACTATTTTATGTATTGAGATCTGCCATTGGAAAATAACAAGATGTAGTTATTTCTAATAGCGTTCAAAAAGGTTGATAATCTCAACTTATAAGTATACTAACCCTTAAAATCATGATCATCAATATTAATTGTATATATCACGGAAGTTCATCTAAAACTCTATAACTTTAATGCAAATCTGTGATTAAAAGTTTAAAACTTTCTTCTTGATGAGGAGTTTTACTGCAACTTAAGCTTACTTAAATTCTTTTAAATTAGAACAAATCCGTCATTTTAAACTTAAGCTCATTCCAAATTAGCTGTGAATCTTGTAAGAACAAATAGGGTTCAAACTTTGCTGTAGAAATAAAAAAGTGCCAGATTAGAGCCAACTATATAGAAGAAGAATGAACAATGGATTTCTTACCACATGTTTATAGAATGACTGAATCAACATACTGCATTCTCAATTAGAATGTTATACGAATCAAACGAAAATATCATAAATGAACAACAAAAAATTTGGCAGATCATTAGTCTCAAATAATATTATGCTTAACCCGAATTGTCCCAGAACTTTTTTCTATCGATTTTTTTGGTTTAAACCCCAAATACAATGTCTCTGGGATCTAAAACATCGGAAAATATATTTGGGACATCCACCCCTTTTGTAGTTGTTGGGAAAAACCCTGTTATTATATGGCTATACGAAGATATACATATAGAGAATTTTTTCAACAAAATGATTTCCATATATAACTAAATATACGCTTGAAATAAAATATAATTTTTATGTAAATTTCTTGTAATTATTTATTAAATTCAGAATTTCTGATTGTTTTGTGTGGTATGGCTGAAAATATTTCACACAAAGCCCAACGTGGCATTTGACGCAAGCAGTATGTCCAATTGATTTGCAAAGTTCACCAGCGCAGCATATTTTATTCGTTATGGAAATAACTAAGTGGTTAATTCCATCGAAACGTGTTGTTGTTTCTACAAAGTTTTCGTTAACTTTACGCTTTGGCTTCTCACCGTAATGTTTACAATAGTATATTGCAATTAGTCTTCTGAACTCGAGCTGCGACATTTTCGATTGACCCAAACGATGTTGTTGCCATGTACAAAAACATCTACCAGCCAAGTAAAAATAGAGCTCCTCCACTTTTTACCTTAGTAGGCAATGCGATGAAGAGAAACATTTTGATCTAAACGGTTGACCCCACACATATATTTGTTGTATTCCGACACAACACATGTACGAGGAACAACGACTTTGCTTTTTTGTTCTTTCAAGTAGCGAAACGCGTTAGAATATGGATGTATCCCAAAAGTGGTTGAAGCCATACAAACTACGCTATTATCAACCCATTTTGTTAGACGAACTCCACTTTCATTTATTGTTGTTGATTTGCAATGGTCACGTTTCTCCTTCATCTGTTTTTGCAATGGAAGTGGACATAATTTAGGTGTACGGTTTTCGTAGGTTGTTCCACTGCCACTATATCCGCGTAACTTCAAATGCTGTAAAAGAGGCATGCCAGTAAATAGGTTGTAGAAGTAAAATGCAAATGGCAAGTTTGTGGTAGCCGCAGGTAATTCGTCGATTATGCTAACGAGTGTTGCAGCATACATTTGCCATATTTTTCTTCGTAGTCTACATTTGAACGAGGATTTTTTCCTTAGATACACTTCAAAATTCACCATATATCCAGACGGAGTGCATAATGATCAAACTTTGTAGCCAGACTACAATGGTTTTTCTTTGATACATTGCTTACATCCGTGTCTTCTAAAGCAGCTTATCATACTTTCATCATATGACAAATTTGGCTTTGGATGAAAATGTAACAACATTTTGGATTCTAAACGATCCGTAAATTGGATGAAGCTTCCACATTTTATCTGGATTTGGGATTTTTTCTAGCTGCTCAAGCGGCTTTAAATTGCGACAATCTTTAAAATTCCCTTAAGGAAATATTTGAGTCATGGTGGTAGAATTGTCGTCGACGTTTCAGGTGAAAATTGCATCAATTCCACTATAGTTGATTTACGTTTTGTAGGTTTTTTAGTTTTAGATTTAATTTTCCGTTTTCTACACGGTTGTGCGATTGAAGCTGAAGTCGATGGTGCGTTTGATGTTGAAGAACTAGGCTCGTGTACATCAGCAAATAATGGGACGCACGGTGCATTTTCCACGTCCAATTCAAAGTCAGAATTATTTTGACTGTCCAAAGTTGTAATTCGGTGACGACTTCTGAATAATATTTCACAATTTTTTTTTAGCTGGCCAGGGCAGACATCTTTGGGAACCCCGCACAACTCATCTTCGTCATCGTCGTCCCCGCTTATGAATCCATCATTTCCCGGAGGCTCAATCAAAACAGTACGAACCTCTTCCGTATCGCTATCATCTAAGCCTTCGAGTTCTTCGAGATTAGCAAGAACCTCTTTCAACGTAAGATGTTACAACGTAAGATGTTTCAACAAAACAAAACTTACGGCCAATCGTTTTTAGCAGTATTGATTCTCTTTTTATATCGACACAAAATGAGATATAATTTTTGTTGTCATATGGCAACACGGGGACAATTCGGGTTAAAGCAAAACATATAAAAGCATTAAGTATGGTAAATATCTGGTAAGACTATTCAAATAACAATATATTTACCAACGTAGAAGCACAAAATGTTTATAGATGTGGCTGCTTCTAAAAATTCAAAAAAAAGAAATGATGGCATACAAGCCTAAATTGAAATTAATGCCACTAATTAAAATTTTAAAATATAGTAAAAAAATATATTTTTACAATTTAATTGTGAAATGCTTACTTCAAATCGAAAATATTCAAAGTCCCTAAGAACATTATGGTTTTCCCATAAAAACTGCAATACATGATAGTCTATTAAAACATTAATATTAATAAAATTATTTCTTTTAAGTACCCTATAGACACAAATGTTTGTGACTAGCAAACTACGGTCTAGGGTTGTCATGAGGATCATGACAAAAAAGCATGTTTGATGGAATCTTAAGGCACTACTTTTTTTTAAATTGTTGATATCCATGAATATCAACGGTTTAAAGACCAAATTTTTCTTAATATTACGGTGATGTACTCGGCAATCTTAAGCTTGGATTTCATCTAGAGTCCCCAGATTAAAAAATTGTCTTGTATTTCAATGCAGCTCAATTTGAGTTTGTAAAGTGGTTGGAACACCACATTAAGAAAGTGATTGGCAACAGGTTTAAAACTAGAATTATTAAAAATCAAAGATTAACCGTTTTATGTAATAATGAAGATCTTTATTCTTGACAAGAGCTAGGAAAAAGAAATGGAGAAAAGATGTTGCTTGTATCCATTCGGGACCAGATTGACTACCTCCGTCAAACCGTGTAATTGTGAATAAAATTAAATTATAGTATGAGAGTATGTATAGTATTTATAGTTATACTATCGTATTTACCTAGATCTTGTAGAGATATAACAACATCTAAACCTTTTATTATGAAAAAGATCGCTTGAGAAAATGTAAAAACTATCTTGCTATGCATAACTCTCATTTGAAAAGCATTCAAATTACGACCCTTATTAGTATTGAAATGGATTACTCATTTGGCGGACAAAGACCTTTTAAGCGAGCTTTTATAATCATATAGAGAGTTTATCTTTTCTATTTGCATTAAGATAAATTTGACAATACCACAAAAATTTGTAAATGGATAGAGAAAATATGTAATTTGTAAAATAACAGGAAGGCTGTCACGAGAGTTTAATAATTTCAAAAATAAAGCTTGTGCTATTAAACATTAGGTTGCTCCCATTATTCTTTTAAACTAACGATCACGAAATTTAAAATCAATGAGGAATTTATAGGATAAAATTTAATTTCTAGTTCAACTATTACTACAAAGATGGAGCATATAGTTGAAAAGATGTAACAAAATCAAAATTTTGATATTGGAGTTTATTCATAAAAATTCATCGATTGATTTTAATTTTATGTTGAAACATTAATGTGTTAATGTCATCATAATATTCACGAGTATGTTACAGTTTAAGCTCGATTGACTCGATCGACTGACTGATCGCGTGCTATAATAATCTGACACAAACAATAATAAAATCATAAACAATTATTATCTAGTGCTTTTAATCATATATTTGTTGATTAAGTTTTTGTCTAAATACTTTTTTTTTATCCAAATCTTTACTTGAGTCTTTCTTCATCGAATCGTTTAGTTTAAGAAATTATTGGTTTTTGATGTTCCGTTATGATTAAAACCTGATTATTTAACCGCATATCAAAGACTCAAATTACCATATATACCTATACCTAAACAATATATGTTCAAAGCTATAGCTGATAAATTACTTAAATATATAATATTATTTGCCTTATTAATTAACCAATTAGTAAAGTTGTTTAGTGTTATAACCAAATTGGTATATGATAATAGGTTGTTAGCCTCAATTACGAACATGCGATGTTTCCTATGGTTTAAAATCTACTGAAAGTAAATTAAAATCGCTAAAATATTTTGATTAAGACATTTAAATTTAATTAATAAATTTGGTATTTTTATCGAGCATTCTTCGTATATGATCTAAATTATTTTTGATAATCTTCAACAATATCGATCATATCGGTTTTATAAAATCATTTAAATGGAACCTGCGCTAATAAAATACCGTTATAATAAAAAAATGCACACATAATTTAATTAATAAAATAATATATAATTTTTTTATTTTTTTATTTTTTATTTCAGATGTGATGAATCCAAAATTGATACAATCACGACTTAAAAAGAGGTGAGTAAAAAACTATAATAGCAGTTATGAAATAAATAAACTTTAGTGAAAAATCAATATTATGAAAATTTGTTCAAGTTACATTTTTTTAAATGTACATTTAAAATCTAATTTTTGTTTTTAATTATGACTTTATAAAAATCAACTTCAAGATAGGACAGATAATTCAAACTTTAAGTAATCTTTAGCATATTTGTTTAAAACTTGAAAGCTGATACATATTTTTACGTAACTTTACCTATCTATGATGGTTTTATCACTTTATAAATCAGGAATTCACCGATTATCCATATTTATCAAAGTTACAGCAATTTGGAACAATCTTAAAATCTAAAAAGGTCAACGAACGTTTTCTTGTGGAATTTTTAAATTCATTCTAACAGTTTCAAGCTATATAGAGTGAAAGTATTTGCAAACGAATCGATATTACTGTAATAAACAATGCTGTTTTAATATTGAAGCCATTTGAAAAATGCAATGATGCAAAATTGCTTTATGATACCCAAATCTTGAGTAGAACAAAAACTACTGAATAAGCTCCCACATTTGCTACCTTGAACCATTTTCAGAAGGAAAATTTATAAAAAATATCCTAATTTTTGCTCGATGGTTAATTTAAGTAGCACAATATCACCATTTGGCAGTATTAAAAAAAAGCCATAAAGCGCAGCATTGTTAAAAATGTAATATATTGAAAGCCAAAAAAGCAAAAAGTTCTAAAGGAGCATCATCGAAAAATGTATAGTTGTTTTGTAGTAATGCTTCAGGGGATTTAATGAAAAAGCCACTCGTGCCGAAAATCTTTCAACATAAATAATTAGCCATATTGTATTAGAGAATTAGCCAAGAACCTTGGTTTCAATTAATATTTCATGCTAGATCCCTTTGGGCTAGTTATCAATTAAAAGATCATTAATCATACAAAAACACTCTTGACATATAAGAAAAATTAAAAGCCAAGTGACATGTCATACTTAAACCAGTAAAAAATTAACCACACATTTACGTGTTACCATCCTAGAACCATTTATGTAAAAAAAAAATTCTGTTTCCTTTACTATAACTAAAAAGGGATTATACATTTTTTTTCTGGCTGCGCGATTAATTATTTTCTAAGATATTATGTCGAGCTGAAAATCGAACCATGCAGTTGTAAAGCATCAGCAGAATGATAGTAAATAATATAAGTCGCAATCTCGAAAGGCACATAGTGTTTTTATTTTTGCTGCTTGAGCCGTACAATTGTGTTGAGCCTATGACACGTTTAACTCATTTCTCTTCTCAAATTTAAATTAATTATGTTAATTGAGATTATTTTAATTAAATTAAAAATATATGCTGCGTGTGTGATTAATTCTGAATTTTTGGAGTTCCAGCAAACTTTTTATACATACCGGCAATATAAAATAGCAAGTTCTTGCTATTTTGAGAATTTTAATGATTTATCAGTCGCAAAAACTAAACAATTAGCGACTGCTACAAACTGAACGTGTATTTGCTCCTCTAAATATAACTAATCGATTCAAACTCCTTAAGTGATGAGCAAAATTGATCAAGGTCTAAAACTGGCTGATTAACTGGTATAAGTTTTAGTGTTTAAATGATTATTTTCTATTCTGAATTATTGCTTATATATTTTGTCACTTAACAACAAATCTAATTAATAATTTAAAACATAAAAATGTTTTGTTTTAAATAAAAAAAAAAGTTTAGTATCAGTTTTAGAGAAGAATTTGATGATATACTCCACTTAGAGCTGTCAGATGACTCTATAAGTTGCCAAAAATAACATTGCATTACAAACATTATCAAAATGTTAAGAAAAATTGGTGATAAAACACTCAAACGTTAATGATTCCAATTCGATATTCCGCAGCAACGATTAAAAGTAACTTTTAGTAGGCTTTTGGTAACACATTAGAATATATATATATATATATATATATATATATATATATATATATATATATATATATATATATATATATATATATATATATATATATATATATATAATATGGAATGCAGTTATTCTATTTTTATCTATCAATTTTCACTAAAAGATGAGTCAGACTTAGTTTTTTATACCACAAATATCTCATAAAAATGTTAGGCCCTATATAAACCTCTAACGACAACTTACAACGGTTCTTTTTATTTTAAATTATTTATTTACATAAAATTCAGATTACCTTCATAGTCTTACTTATATCGTTTAAATGATTTGAAGGTCAATAGTATTTTGTTAAGTCTTCAATGAATTTCTATATTAGTTTCTGCATTATAAGTTTTACGGCTAAAACAAAAACAAACGTAAAAATTGTATAGTGACTGCAACCAACTAATTAAGTTTTATTTATTGTTCAATGATTTATGATTCGATACACGTTCGTTTTATACTTTAATGTATATAGCAGAACGAGGCATCTTAAAATGTATTACCTAGAGTATACTGTATATGAGTCGTGCTAATATGTAAATATACAATTATGTTATTATTCCACATAGTGACATTGACCTTGAGATTATAAAACAATTTTTATGAACAATATAATTTTCTTTGACCGCGACATATGTGGAAGATACTACTTTAAATTTATTTCCCAGAAAAAAGCCATTAAATTTATAAAAAAAAAAAAAAATATTTTGCATTTACATTATATCGAAAAACGCATCAATACCAACACTGGGATACAATTCATTCTATACCAATACAAAGAACATAGCCCGAATACATTCTCAAAACCGGTTTAAGAATGTATTGTGAACGACATTCTTAAAGCATATAGTTAGAGTTCGACGGCGAAATTATTTACCCTTAAATTCGATTATATAATTTATACTTTTTTCGCGCACTTTACATTAAAATTGATTATAATGGAATCATATCCGATTAAAATGGCGATCATCGATAATTGGTTGATATCCAATTGGAATTTACTTTTGTGCCGTGTGAATCGAGCATTATAATTTTAGTTCAGCATAACACTCTATAGATGGCACCATATGCTGGCAACCATCGAATCTTTGTGGTAGTATACTAATACTATAGCGGACGAACACATTGTTTTGGGAGGCGTGGTTACATACCATAAAGAAATATGCCAAAACATTGTATTTACCTATGTATGGGTACCATGTGGTTTTCAGTTGTTTTTTTTTTTTTTTTTGGAAGTTGAGTGAAATTTTCAGAAATATAATTTTAGACATGAAAAAGATTCGTATGTAGGTAATAACAAAATAAATTTATGTCTTAAATTTTATTAAATTTCTTAATTCTTTGAATGTGTGTTCGACTTTAAAAATAACTTCATAAACTATTGGATCGTCTCGCTTTTTGGTAAATCATTAGTTTTTGCGATTATTTTATAAATTTATGTCATTGCGATTTTAAATTGGGCTTCTCGTAATCATATGTTTTCATATCGGAACATAAATTTTCCGTCTTTGATTTTTCATATGGTTGTGTGCATTAGTATATGTCTCGCGGGGAAATTTTATTGAATTTTACTGTGTGTAGTTGTGTATAATAAATATGCGTGCGTATTTAACTTCATTCGTGTGATTTACGATTGTGTTCGAAACAAAAAAAAGCAAATGAAAATATTCATTCATAAATTATATTGTTTGAAAGAAAATCGAAGAAAACGGAAAGTATATAAAACGAAGAAAATCGTAATAATTTTTTTATGGATAATGGTTTGTTGTTGATATATAAACATCGTGTGTGCATTGTAAATTTAATCGATTTTTTTTTATATAATTTTAGTGCGCGTGGTCTAATTAACCGACGGGACAAAAACTTATATATTTGTAATATATATACAGTGGATTTTATATAAATAAGTAATTTTCTAATTCCACATTTTGGCATGCTACTGATAGCTTAACTTTAGCCATTTTCATCAAACTAATAATCATCATCATATCATGTACGAGCGATTGCAAATATATATAAAAAAAACGTTTTTCATTACAATACTTGCGAGTTAAACGAGACTTAACGGTTTTTCATTTTAGATAGTCGATAGTGTACAGCATAGAACAAGAAAATCTTATTAAAATCACGTTTATCAACAAAATGAAAAACTAAAATGCAAAATTCATTTGGAAGCAAAATTAGTTTTGTGCTTGCTTATTTCGGTTTTTTTTTTACAACATTTTTAGATTTTTGATTAAAAATCTAGGAAAGCAAAACGAAAAACTTTTGAAACATATATATATATGAACACACAAAAAAAATGTTTTTTTCCATCAGAGATAATGATTCCAGAATGTATAGGAAAATATAAGACTGAATATTCTGCTTTTTATTCGGGGTATGAACCAAAAAACGAATGATTGAAGCAAATTGAAACAAAAATTGTGGGAATCAAAAGAAATTGAGCATATGGTATTTTAGTTTATTGTATAAGATTCAATATTTTTGCTAAATTCATCATATATATTAGAACAGTGTTTTGTCTAGAATAAGTTTAAAAATATTTGAATTTTTGCATAAACTTAGAATGTGAAATGCATTAAAAATATTTCAAAACTTTTATTTTATTTTCATATCTATATTATTTTTAGCATATGACATCACAAATTTATACTCGAGTATCCAAAATTAAAATAGATTGTAGGTATTGTGGTAAAAAACAAATTTACAATAGTATATTATGTTAGTAGGTATGTATAGTTTTGCATCAAAAAGGCTTCAAGCAAATTGTCTTTTACATTATCAAAAGTCGACAAAATTAGAAGTACCGTAAAAATTCGACAATTTTACAGATGCCTACGTTGACGATTATTCCATTTACAATTGAAAGGACAATTTTTAAACCAACTATAAATCAGTATGTTTTACTATATACGAGTATGCATAGTTGAAGTAACGTACTGCGATTCATGAACGCCTATTCCCACGCAATAATTTAGTTATTTTCATATACACGAAAATTGGACAGGATTTCAAAGAAACCCGTAAATGAACTTTTCTTCGCGTATCTGTCACGCTAACATCACTCACAGCGTATTTCCAACTAAACCAAGAAGATCTCAAGATCAACATTTACTTTAACCAAGGTACCTTTATACCATTTTATTATTAAACATTGGGTAAAACGTACCATAAACTCTAGGATTAAGGAATTAACAATAAAGGATGAATTCTCAGAGTTTCCCCAAAAAATGTAGAATTGTATGCCATATGAGACTTCCAAGTCCAGATCTGTGATATTAGCATCGCATTAATGGTAAAATAAAAAAGAGAGCGACTAAGTTTTTGTAAAATTGGTCGACCGATGGAAGACATGTTTGGACCATGTTTTACAATTGATGACTTATAGTTAATTTGATTATGTGTGCCATTACATGGTTTGTTTACTCAATGAACAAATCGATTAAAGGCTCTGTGGAGAAACAAAAATGTTAACAGGGCGATCGATGGCATTACTAATGGTAAGGAGAGTTAAAATCTTGATCATTATTTGAATAGTTTGAACCCATCTGGCTTTCCTCTATTTGAACTAGACCTTAAACATAATATATGGAACGAATAATTTCGCTCATAAGGAATTAATAAATTAAAAATGTAATTATACTAGAAGTAATAACCCACAAACAGAAATGTTTCATTTCATTCCAATTATAGTAAACTTCGAAGCATCTAATCATTCCACTATACCTTTTTTGTCCAACACTAATTTAAGTTACGCTTGGTCTATATACGCCATCAGAATAAAAAAAGACAAATTCAAACTTTGGAAAAATCACATCAGCCTTTATTGTTAGTTCTGTGTAAATCCAAGCAACGCAAGATGGCATCGAACAAAACAATTACCAATAGCATTGTTCATCGTAAAGTTTTAATTAGTTTGAAATATGTATAGGTTTATACCATATGTTTTCTGTAAAAACTAAGAACAAACTGTCAAGTTCTGGTTTCTTTTTATCATTCACTTTTTGTTTTGGTTTATTGCAATGGAAAGATATGAAAATTGTTATTGTTCGGAACACATGTCTGTAGATCTAGTATTTTATTTATATATCAGTACACATAGGTAAGTATATGTTAGTTTGCTTCCCGAAAGGAGTTCATACTTGTTTATATGCGTGCTACTTCATAGGGCTTGTTTCTTTTTGTATGCTCAAGCTGTTGTATGCTCAGAAATCATTACTACTAAAACCATCAGATGATATTGATCTGCAATTCTTGTATATCAACATTATGGTCCCACTTATGATTAAAATATATATCTATATATATTAGGTATATAATAAAGTTAAACTTTATCATTTATGACCTACACAGTTTTAAAATATTATAAAAATGCCAGCTTAAATAATCATATGGATTTAGTTTTTAAAAATTAATTTAATATTTTGAATATATGTGTCATCAATAAACACGCAAGATTTATAAAATACACGCTGGTGTCATTTTGATTTTTTACAACTAAATGATGGGTTCAAATGACAATTCAAAAGTTTTAAAACATTGCGTAGTATACGCTGTTTATTTTTGAGTTGCACATTGTCATGGGCTTGGTATTCTACACTACCGATGATTCATGGTTGAAAATTACGCAGGCGGACACAATTATAATCTGTTTGCGGTTGGTTGCACCTCATGAATTTAGGGAGAGTGATGTTGAATATGCGCTGCTTTAGCAATAACCAAATTATTGGGAGTTCAAATTTATTACAAATATATTTGCATTTTTCCGAGAATATGCATGTGTATTACACATGCATATTCTCGGAAAAATGCAAACAGTGGTAGGATTAACTTAAAAAATACATTTTCAGAACATTAAGAACGTGACATAGATTACGTGGCATAAACGTTGATTAATTTGTTTTTTTAGTTTTTGAATAATAAATGAATTCTCAATATTTTGAAAGTTTCAGCTGAATATTGTTTATTCAATGTCAATAAAATTGGCTTAACCAAAGGATGATGAAGTTTTCTAGGATTGTTATAGACGTACAAAAATGTTTAAGATTATGATAGAATTATGTTAGAAGATAGTATATGTACTAGCTATAACGTGGAACTTGTGCGCTTATGGCGAATTTGCCCAGATCTATGTTTTCCTCAAAAATTTTTCATCAAAATGGGCTTCCTTATATCTTTCTATATATAGCTCCACATCTTCAATTGCCAAATATATAGAGCAAAAAATATATTTACTTTAAAAACTATTTTTCAATACAAAATTGCTATACCTTTATCTGTTATTCAATATGAAATTTCCATTCCAAAAATGAAAGATAAGCGATATCATGATTAGTTTTGGGAATAAGGTTTTAACATCATACATAACCTAAACGACTATTAATTATATCCGACTGAGTTCCACAATAATACTTTTAAACTGATGCATTTGTATATATATATATATATATATATATATATATATATATATATATATATATATATATATATATATATATATATATATATATATATATAAATATATATATATATATATATATATATATATATATATATATATATATATATATATATATATATATATATATATATAAATATATAAATAAATGTATATATATATATATATATATATATATATATATATATATATATATATATATATACATATATATATATATATATATAATCCAATTCTATATATTAAATAATTTAAAATAAAATGAAAGCAATTTTCAACAAAATTCAATTTATTTTGTTCGTTTGGAACTGCATGGGAATTGAATACATCAAAAAAAAATTTGACGTTTCATGCTGAAAATTAATATTCTAGTCTTGATTATACGAGATTGTATTCATTCATTTCATGACATTGGTGTTGCATGCACATATAGCATGACATGTATATATATATATATATATATATATATATATATATATATATATATATATATATATATATATATATATATATATATATATATATATATATATATATATATATATATATATATATATATATATATATATATATATATATATATATATATAATATATATATATATATATATATATATATATATATATATATATATATATATATATATATATATATATATATATTTATATATCAAAAATTGAAATTTTTATATGCAACATATTTAGATTTTTGTATAGGTATTCACTAAACATATATAAACAGTGATTCAGAATAAATGTGATCCACCAAAAATTGTTTTGCTAAAAAAAAATAGTTAATATCAGTTAACAAGTAATGCCTTTTTTTAAAATAAATTTAATTATACAATTTTGTTTCATAAAACATATAATGGTGTCGACTCTTATTAAATTATACGACCATAATTTTCTCTTGTAAAAAGAAGTGGACTATTTAAAGAAAGTATCGGAAGATATTGCTGTAAATTTTTACATAATATATAGTTTTTATTTAGACCTTATTTTAACATGTCGATATAAACATGTATATGCATAAATGTATATATATATATATATATATATATATATATATATATATATATATATATATATATATATATATATATATTTCCTACATAGATCTTTAATAAATTCAAAACTGTCACCAAAAATTATTTGACTTTTTTTTAAGACCATTTCGCAATTCTTTTTTATTAGAATTTTTGATTTTTTTTTTTAGAATTTTAAATCAAAAGGGACCAGTATGTTAATAAATAAAACTAGTTTTATACAATAAAGTGATTATTTCTGGAGAAGGCCCAGTAGTACATATCATGAACCAAACTATTTCAGTTTAAAGTAAAATTTTAGTGATATAAATTAGCTCCCTTATGCATGTTGAATCTTGCTGTTCTTAAAAATTGGTTCTTGTTGTTTCTTTGATCTTAGTATAGGAACGTTTTTTACTTAAAAAATATTTACATTCACATAAAAAATCGTCATTATATAAAAAAAAATCCCATTACAAAAAGTGATAATATGTTGAATCACAACCCTTTGCTCTTGGTTGCATTGTAACTTCTAACACTATGACCGTCTTGTCTATAGACGCAGCCATCCTGTACTGGTAAGAAAAATAGGTGTTGCCGTTTGCAGCAATAAAAAAAATTAAAATATCCTTTTTCTATTTCTTTCATGAAATAAAATCAACACTAAAACCGTATAAAGATTGCCTGGTTGTAAAAAGTCCCTCAGAAAATTAAAAAACGATATAAAACTTACTAGAAAATTTCCAGAGATTATATTAAGATAAAATATTGCGATATTAATACTTAAATGAATAATACTATTAGTTTATGCACAAGCGTGTGATACGACTACCACTTCAGAAACCAATTTATGAATTTAAAGTACGTAGTATAAATGCTGCGTCAGCAGATAAACGTGCTGCAGGTGTGGAGCAGGCTTAAGCTCCAAACTTCAAATGTAGAAATTTGTATTTGCAAAAATAAAAACGAAAACAATTTTACAAACTTTAATAGTCTTAAATCAGTAGATTTAATTAGCTTTGTCAATGCAAATACAAAACAATTTGTCCGTCTATTCAATGTCCTTACAAAATGTTCCCATATTCCATTGTGCGAAATGAGATTCTTGTATCTCATAAAGTCAATTTAATTAAAATGCACAAGTATTTTATACTGTACTTACATTTATAAATAGATGTGATTGATTGTCTTAAAAAACTATTTAACATTTCTAAAACTAAATCATGATATATTCCACGTTTTGTTAAATTCAAAAAGTAAAATGAAACGATTCTAATCGAGACGGTAGTTTACTTAAATTTCAAATAAAATAGAATTTATAAACGAGAACTAAAACACGATATATATATATATATATATATATATATATATATATATATATATATGTATATATATATATATATATATATATATATATATATATATATATATATATATATATATATATATATATATATATATATATATATATATATCGAGAGAATAGCAAAATAAATTTAGTTTTTCCTTTCTATGCATATAGAACTAACAAAGCATAAATTACTTGTGTCATAATATATTTCTAAATGTGTGTTTAGAATTTACAGAAAACTGGTATATGTAACGTATACATTAAATATCAAATTTGAATAAATTACAAACATATTTTCAACCGTATACTCATTCGAAAAACTAGAGAAAATTAGAAAAATAAAATTTGCATATACAAGATATAATTTAACATCAATTTACGTACAATTATCAACAAAACATCTCGCAAAAAAATGTTCACCAAAAATAAAAATTTAACTAAAAATATGTTTATCATATTTTCGTCAGCATTATAGCGTTCCCATCTACGCATATTTTAAAACAAAAAAAAAAAACAAGAAAATTATGCCTGCATTAATTTTATCTAATTTAGACTAGGTATAAGATGGAAAGTTGAGAAACCAAAATGATTATTCGGCTCGTCTTTAATCCCTAAATTATAAACACAAACAAAACACGTGGGTCAATTTTTTCTAATTTTTTCGGTTATATACGTATATATATATAGTTAATCTCGTTTGCTTGCAAGATTAAATTTTTGAATAATTTAACGATTATGAAACAAAAACAAAAAATTGTCTGACTAATATATAAATAAATTAGAAAATACCGAACACATTTCACTCTGGTGTATATGTCTATAGAGTTGATGCTCAAATAATATACAGCAATTTGTAAATTTCAGGTTGAATTAATTTCAAATTTTCCTCCGCCAATATTTGAACTTTCCACCTATATATATATATATATAGGTAGATAACAGAAACTAAATTATTTACATGCATTTCCTAAAGTAAAAAAAAAAGTTTAAATAATTCCACCCGGTTTCATTAAATTCAAACGAAATTGAATTTTCCTCTCATTTCCATATTTTATATATGAAAATCACTTCCACAAAACTTTCACCTGTTTTTGCCGTATTTCATCCGTATGTTATATACACATAAATGATTTTTTTTTCTGTTGCTTCGAATTTTCCAATAATAATATTTGAAACAGAAAACAAAAATAAAAAAAAAAGTTTTTCTATTTTCAAAACGAACAACAACGGTATTACATTAGCGCACAAAACGAAAAGAGTAGCGCAAAATATTCGTTCTGTTGCAAATGATTTTTTCATGACAAAAAAAAAAAAAAACAAACGAATCAATTTAGATGAAAATAGATGATGCAAAGAAATTCTGATTTCATTTTATTTGTATAGACGCAGTATTTTTGTACGTGTGTGTGTGTACACGTCTGGCTTCTAGTACCAAACAATCCCAAACAAAAAGTAAAGTAATTTAAAAGATAACAGACTGATTACACAAAAACAAAATAAACAAATTTAAAAAACAAAAAATAGTTTTTGATATGGGACTTATTTTAGATTTAAACTACTGTCTGCTGAACAAACATATGGTAAAAGAATAGAAAAGCAACTTTCGCATAACACGTATATTTACAAACAAACACAAATTTATTTTAGATCTACTTGTATACACAGAGATATCGGGCAACACGGTAAATATTGAAATTCCATTTTTCAACCCCATATATTATTTTTAGCTTATATGAAAAACATTTCCCTAAGACATAAGGTATGTAAATTTTAAATATTATCAAATCCAAAATATTATTTGTTGATCTATTAATTTCTGGATCATATGGATAACACATGTCGGATCAAAAAGAGTTCGTGACCCTCAAATAACAGAATTCTATATTTGCACTTTTGGTATGTTTGGAGGTATTGCAGGACCCAAGTTTTAAACCTTTTCAAAAATGGCATATCATTCAGTCCCAAGATAAGCTCTTAGAACTTGATTTATTGAAATAATCTGTTAAATTTCAATTTGATTTATTATTAGAAAACAGTTTTATAATGCTTGATCGCCCTTATTATTGATCTTATTATTTTAATAAAAAAGAGTCAACTTGAGCTATTTGTTATTATTTTCAATATTGAAAATGGAACATTTTCATAATAAAAACATGCGATTTTGATTATTTACTGAAGTTTTTGAAATTGCTTCTGGGTAATAACAAATAGCTTGGATTGGTTGACATTTTCATAAATGGACCAATGTTGCTCGATTTGATTGTGACCATTGTCTATACTTCTTGTAATGCTGAATGACCAGAAAGAGAGTATTTAATCGTAATAAAAAGTGTTGCATTGCCAAAGACATGAGAGGGTTCTTATTTTGGAAAATTATTATTCTCAAAAACTTTTTTCAAAATTTTACAAAAAGCAGATGCGATAAGAAATTCATTACCATTCCTTTCGCCAGTGTATTTAGTCCTAATAGAGGAATATAAATTTTAATTGATAAAAAAGTAGTTAAATTATATACAATGGTAGATTATAATGGACCAACACCTGAGTGTGGACAGGATGATACTTCATCTAAATCGAAAATGATTGTTATTCTTGATTTTTATCAGTCACTTTTTATGGTCTTATTTAAGTATATAATGTTTTTAGTTTTCTCAATAATTCACCCATCAATGAATTTTCTTTTTCTGCCACAAAAACTACTTTCCATTTGCCACATCTGTTCGATTTTGACTGATGGATGTATAAACTAAAGTTAAAATCCCAAACATTGCTGTAAAAAGGTTTTCACCTTATTCTTAGTACTGCACATTTTAGTTATGTTCAGATTGGGATCAAGGTATACGTCTTTGACATATTAAAACAACAACAATGCGATTCAACAGCAAGGAAAGAGGATGTGTTTGAATATAATTTCCTTTTTAGCTGCCATATGGATTATTTTATATATTCTCGTTTATATTTGACCATTTTTGACTTCTTTATTATTAAAGAGGGTTTTATTTCGATTGAAAAATTTATAACTATTGATAATCAATTAAATTAAGTAGCATTGATTTAGGAGCCAGGTTTAACATGACTCAATTTAAGTAAATGTTTGGGATAAAGGCTAAATATTTCCATTTTTTAGGTTTTTTTTTTAATTGCATCTGTAATAGGTTTACTGCTCCAAATTCACGATTTTTTCATGATCTGATAGATTTTCGGTAATAATGGTGTGGTAACGTTGCTTCAAGTATTTGTCCTGTAGTAGTGTTATATATTCAAGAAATATTTTTTTGCTTAAATTATTGTTGCAATTTAATATCAATGTTGTTACAAAATTTGGCTTGGAAGATATTGGAATGTGTTTCCATAATTTGATGCAAAAAAATTTATTTTCTGCTTGAGTTTCTTGCTTGGTTGCTTTCCAGATGGAATATTCAGTATCTTTTTGATTAAACAGTAAGGCCATTAATGTAATTGTAAATTATTTAAGTGTATGGCTTAAATAGTTGTGTTTAGTTTGAGGAGCCACATTTCCCTAACAAGTTTTTGTGGTTTCTGTTTTTCTTTAACCATAATTTTGTAACTATGGTTTAAGTAAATTGTTGTTAATTTTTTCCACTTGTTCCTCCAAATTAACCAAGTTAGCACATGAAGTTTAATAGATTGCAACTATAGTAAGATACTAGCAGCATTTACTATTATTTTCATTGTTTGACACGTTCAAAAAACATAAAAACTTTTAGGTTACTGAGCTAAATTTTTTTCATTTCATATTTAAGCCACATGCCCTAATCTTAAATTTTATTTTGATCTTATATTGCTTCCGACTTTTTTTTGAAGGGCCCGCGATAATGTTTCTATAAACAGTCAATAAAATTAACAACAGACAAAAAATTTAATTTTTTGCGTTGAAATTTGGCATCTTAATTATGAGTTAAGCCAAAGATATGTTGTCATAGTTTTATACAGAAATTCACATTTTTTTATTTGTGATTTTTAAATGCGTTTCCGTTTAATTCTATAATTATTACAAATTAGTTTGTTTCTCTTTAAAAACGATTAAAAATTTACATCCGGGTGAGGTTCACTAAGGTTGAGTAAGCCTACTCTTAAAACATGTCCACCTCTGCCGGAATTATATTAGAAAAATTTGATAAAACTGTACGATCCTTTAAATGGAATTTTATGAAACTCTAGATTGTTGTATCGAACAATAGTCTTTATTTGGTAAACTAAGAATTTTGTCGATTTATACAGAGAAGCGTTTGGATATAACTCTTTTCCATAAAAGACTATTTTAAAATATTAAAGGATACCTTTCTTTCAAATCCCGTTCCCACCATAATAAAAATTGCAGTTTTTAGAGTTGGCAAAGAGTAAGAAGCAGTAAATTATTTTACAAATCCTTAAATTCCAATAGTTGACCTTATCAACTTTTAATGTCCACGTTAGTTCAGAATGGTTCAAGATAAACTATAGTTCATAATTTGTTTTTATTTTTGCCAAACTAATCTAAAATTCTACTTATTCAATAAATTTTCTAACTTTATAACATCTAGAAACAATTAAGAATATCAACCACCATATCGAATTATTTTTTATTTCCTTGTTACAAAAAATAACAAAAGCATAACAATAGGAGTCGGTCTATTAACTTTAAAATATTTTTTTGACTAATCCTTAATTTTGAAAATGCAATGTCCTAGTGACGTCATTTTACCGGATCCTTTGTTAAAAAATATAAATTACCAGCCAAGTATATTTAATATTTACAACTATTTCTATACATTTAAACCAACCAGTGTCTTGACTTATTTTTAGGAAACTTCCCAATAATAAGAGCGATCTACCATTGGGTTTCATAAATAGGCGTTTCTAGTGTCAGAAAGGTGTTTCTTACCATTTTTTTAGATATATATCCTATCAAAACCAACACTATTGTATATTATACAAGCCATGAAGCTTGGCTAAGTAAAACATATTCTGACTACTATTTGGTGTATGTGTTAGTGAATTTGACTACAGTAAAAATCGAAACAAAAAATTATATTTCGCACTGTCCATACTCCTCTAAATTCAAAGTACATAACATTTCTACAAAAAAAACGAAACAAAAATTATATTTTGCACTGTCCATTCTGCTCTAAATTCATAGTATATAGTATAGTATATAATGAAGTAAATAATAATAACAATACTTCTCTCTCTCGTTAAATAATACATTTGTTTTTTGCTTTGTCTTAAAGAGCGCAACATACTGTTGTTCCATCATTCGTATTCATTTTTTATTTACATCAAAGCATATAATAAAAGTATATACAAATTATACTACGTCACAACACTAGTACTTAGGTATAGTAGTCACTTTTTGGCATGAGTATCGCAACTTCATGGCTTGTATATACATTTGTGTTGGTTTTGATCCTATATTAAATTGAATGAAGTTATATATGTATAGGCAAATTTAAATATAAGGAGCGTTCAATTTAATAATATTATTTCAGGCTTGATTTCAGGTAATAACTTCTATTCAGGTAGATATAATCTATTCATAAATTTATATTGCCAGTATTACAAGTATTTTAAGTATATTAAGTATATTAATAAATGCCCCACTACTGGACGGTTAAATGCATTTATTCTAAGTAGAGATTCAGCTTATAAAAATATAAAATCAAAGGACTGTCAAACAAAACTAAAATTTGTATTCGAACATTTTTTTTAACCCACAGAAGCTATGGTACAATTCTCTCTACTGAAGATATTTTAAAATAATTTAAAATTTTAATAGATCTTGATTGTACATAGATAAATATTTTCAATTTGTTTGCATCGGTGAGTTATTGGTAATGTAAGCAATTTTTAATATAAAACTAGAATCTATTTGATTTATGATATGAATAATTTCAAAGTATTAAAATTATTTAAAGAAATTTTCCTGCCACACTCTATACATTTATCGTACGCAAGTGTTTGACAAAATCGGTTTTCCCGAATTTATGGCATAATTTTGATTCATTTACCCAAAAAGACTTCCTCTCTGTAACATTAGTGGTATTCGTCTGATTAGCATTTTATCAGGATTTTCAGGGTTTTTACATTAATAATTTACCTTCAACATTGTATTCAACATTGTTATTTTCATTTGAAAGCTTGCAATTTGCACTTTATAAATTGGTGGAAGTTATACAAATCTCAAGAGTTCAATAATTGGAAACTATTTAGTAGTAAACATCTGGGTTATTTGGTGATTGAGCTATAATTACAGTTTATATTCTGAATGTTAGGCATATTAAAAATAGGTGTCCTGTTAACTTTCAGAAGTTTAGAATTTTGTGAACAAAATTAGGAAACCTGTTCAAATTTTTAACATATAAATTAACTTGAATCAATTTTGCACAAATGCAAGTTGAGTGAGTCACTGTATATATATATAGTGTATATGTGTATAGAACATTTTTTTTTTTTTGGATATATTAAAAAAACTGAACTCTCCACAACTGTTTCGTCTGAATTTTTTTTGTCAATTCGTCTATTTTATTAGAAATATTATATGCACGTAGCTTGAAAACTAAAATTCCAATCTTCGTCATATGACTGCATTGATCTGTTTGAGATTCGGATCGTTACATTGTTAAAAGGTTCTCGATATAGTTAATCAATATACACAGCCATGTTTGATTTTAGTAAACAACGTACATTTTTTGAACTGCCATATTATTCGTATATGCGTATAGATATATACATATTTATTTTCATATTTTCCTTGTTTTCCATTTAACTATTATCTATTCAAAATAAAAAAACACTGCACAAAATAAACTTTGAGATGAAATTGAGAGATCAATCGGAATAGATAAATTGCATACGTGACGTTCAATTTTAATACTATTATTATGTATATTTGCAATATTTTCATCGTGTTGTTAAAAGAATGATATAGGTATATTCACCTTTATTTTGATCGTCTATATAGATGTCGAGTAATATATCGTAATGTGATTTATGAAAATTGGTAGCATTTTTGTTGAAATGATTTGCCAAAAACAAAAAATCAAAGGATATATTAACTAAATATCGCACGTATCGCAAAATATACATAACCTAACATACAAAAACTTTCATTTTTATGTTCACAGTTTTAACGGTCCTGTTTAAAAATAAATGAATGCTACAATTTTATTTATATTATGTCGAATTGTTAACGATTTTTAAAATGTATGCAAGACAAACCGCACAGTCACACATCGAAACATTGAACAATATTTCCGTCATACACCATAGCACACGCTGAGTTCTTAGGAAAACATAAAACTACAACACAATAATGATAATTTCATATTTTTATGATTTTGATCTTTGGCCTTCATAAATTTATCACACCAGGAAGAGTTTTACCCTTTTTTCGTTTAGACTTTATACGCCATCGAAAACATGAAATATGATTTTTTATTATTATTTATGTCTAAAAAAAAACAATAAAAAACATAAAAAAAAAAATGAAACCAAAGAGGTTTTGTTTTCATCTTTTGAAAAGTGAGAGTAATTGAAGGATATCCATTTAATTTCATTTAGAATTCCTTTTCAATTATTGCGTTTTTTATGTTTCGACTATTTATGTTTTTTGTTTGTGGTTTAAGTTGTAAAAAATTATACAATCGTCTAAGTCTAGAGATTGTTTTTTGTTAACCCTTTTATCAGGAAATAACATTGATTTCTTGATATATGTTTAATTTTATAATTTTGGGTGAAGCCTTGAAATGTGTATTGTAGTTTTTTGGTATATACCGAGGTAGTTTTTTTTAACTTTAACTAGAAAAGCAAGATCTATATTTATGTTGGTTTATTGATTTTTAAATCGTTAGGCTATGTATTAGCCAAACTGTGTAACATTATACTAATATATTTCATAATTTTATTTATTTTATTGCTGCCTCACGATTCAAGAACATTAACTGTCAGATACTTGAGCATAATATCTAAATTGTTTCCACCATAGTATTCCTTACTTATCGTAGGAGATAGCTAAACTTTGAATCGCCAAGCTGCCAACAATATACACCATCAAATACTCAATGGTCAAATACCGACACCGAGATATTTGGCCAAATGTTTGAACACCATCTAGAAACGGAGCATCTTTTCCCGTAAAAGAGTGATTGGCTTTGATTTCTATCCTATAAGCACTGCGATTGTATTATTCTAACTTGTCTTTGGACCCACGCATTAAAGATTTGGCAAACTACTAGTTGTCAGATTGTTGGAAGGATATTTATTTAAAAACCTGTGGTGGAGCAGTTTTTGTATAGACCTTAGATTGTATTCTTTCTAAATTTTAAGTTCAACATGATAGGTTCAAAAACTTTTAACGTTTTTCTTATACCTTTTGAATCAGTCCATGTTGTTGACGAGAGTTTACAGAAGTATTTCTGGACATCTTTAAGTTATGTTCCTTCTTTTATTCTATACAAATAGTATAGAGCTATTATAGTGCGTTCTGTAGGTTCAACTTTATTAAGAGTATAGTCAACTAAACTAGAAGTATTGTTAAGTATATTGCGCAAACTTTCTAATTTGCCTTTTGATTTCTTTCACAATTGGCACAGAAGAAACGATTTTAATTTTGTTAAGCTTATTTGAACTCTATTATTGTATAGATTAGTTTTTCAGAGAAAACATTTACTACGTTCAACCAAAGTCACAAAAATATACAAGCCTTATTGAACGGACAAATTTTTAACTTAGCTTAGTATAAGGGTAATACATTTTACGATATTCCAGAAGAACACATGTAAAATATGGTTTTTTAATTCGCATTTTCGGATTGAAAGTAATCAATAAACTCAATTTTTTTATATCTATATACATATATTTATATATCAATGATGTATGGTATTTCGATCATACCAAAACCTTCTCTATTACAAGCCGTATTGACGGCAAGAATACCGTTAGAATGTATAGTTTAGATGGATTAGTAACAATCAAAACTTCATATAAAAAAAATAAAATAAAAGTGTGCAAAGAATACGGCTTGTAATATAGATGGTTCTAGACAAAACCTTTTTTATTACAAGCCGTATTTATTACATACGATTGCTATTAAATAATATATAATGAGAATGTATTGTAAGTGTAAAAAACGTGTCGAGATATGGTTTCAAAAAAAGTATACAAAAATATCATTCCAATAATATAAAACAAAAGAATGGTTGAAAATATAGAAAATAATTTCACAATACAAATAAATAAAATACAATTTGGCTCTTATTAAAAAATTAGGAGATTAAAAAATACTCAATTATCTATACACATTAAATATTGTGCTTAATTTTGAGATAAAAATGTTAAATAGTGGTAGTAAGAATGAGAAAATTAAAATTTTTGTATATGGATTTTGGTAGCACCAATACACTCAATTGTGTACATACAAACCTAACGAAAATGTTTTATACAAGAAATGCTGTAACCAATACATATGATATGCAAAAAGTACACTAAGAGTAGGTGTATTAGTGTCAAAAGAAATAAAAAAGTACAGTAATGTTATTCTTTTTAATGTAAATTGAGAGAGTGTGAGTGCATTTTATATTTTTGAAAATCACAAGCAACAAAAATAAAACAAAAAACGAAAACTTTGGTGTTGCTTTGGATGAGTTTTTATTTGGTTAATAAAAACAAAACACAATACATACGCAAACAATACAAATGTTCGTTTGGTTTTGTTATATTTGAATGACAGTCAAAACCAACACAAATGTATTACAAGCCTGATTGTTGCATCGAGTACGCAGATACTCTCTCACATTTGTCCATCTAAACTTGATTGTGTTGGTGCGAAAATAGCATAGACATTTTTTTATTTTTTTTTTTTAACTAAAATTTTATAGTGTACCGATTACCAATACTTTCAAATATAGATGGACAAGAAAATGAAAAAATATTGGTGACAGTTGGGCTTGTATAACTATAGGAAGTTTTGGTGACAGTGTATTTTATATACGTTTTTTTCACTAATGAAAATTTTGAAGTGTACCGTTTGTTTTAGAGTATCTGCGTACGAAATTTACAGCACGGCTTGTATAAACATTTGTGATGGTTTTGGTACATATGTTTTGTTTATCTTTGGTAACTAAAGTTAGAAGACGGCTTGTAATAGGAGGGTTTTTGTTCTGGATCATACACAAAGAGTTTGTTTTTTTATTTCTTTTTTTTCATTTTTTTCATTTTCATATTTTGCGCGACACGGACTTTGATTGTGTTTGTAAATCGAGTTTTTTATGACCCTTAAATTAAAACATCAATTAAAGATATATAAAAAGGAATTTATATTGATTAAATTTTGTAATCATTCATAATTTAATTATTACTTCAAATGTCTGTGCATTTAAAATTAATTTTTATGGCCATTTTCATATTTGAAATACGTTTTAAAGACTACACTTTTTTACATACGTGTGTGATAAGTAGAGTTTTTTTCGTATTTCTACCACCTCTATTTTAAGTTCGATTTTGATCATTGCGGCTTTGTTATAAAGAGGGATTTGGTTCAATATACCTTATGTGCCTTATGTGTCCACATTTTGTTGCTTTATCTTCTATTTTCATAATGAAAACAAACGCTGAATTTTTGGTTCACTTATATTGCATTTTTCACTCTTGACAAAATTTTCTTCGCTAATTGAGTTTAATAGGCAAACAATTTAAAGAGAGCATGCGCCATGTTTGAACTGGTTTAATTGTATAACCGTGTTATAAAAATTGCACACATTTTTAAGCATCATTTAACTTTATACCAATCAAATAATAAGGCGTTCCTAAAAACATTGATTTTTTTTTTATATAACAAAACGCTACTCCATGGAAAAAGACCTTTGTCTTTTCAATATTTCGTAATTAATATAGTAAAACCATTATCTTATTTTATTAAATAATTGAACTCAATCAATTGTATCAATAAAACTGTTAATAAAAAATGCTCGTTTGTTAACAGTTTTATTACTGCAGCATCGTTATGACCAAAGGCATTTGAAAGTTAATTCAAATTCTTTTTATTTTTCAATCTAGTTAAAATATAAAGGTTTTCTAGACAAAGTACCAATATGGTGCAAAAATGTATGGACACAAATTAGATCAAAATGCTTTCTCTCCATGTTTAATTTTTTCTATAGTTCCACCAAGTATCCCTTTTACATATTGTTAAGATTTATTTGCAATCCTCTTGTTATCTTTTGTCAGTTTCTGCATAACAAAAATGAACGGTTTATAAAAGTATTCAATTGCTCATTTGTATGGTTTAGGTTTTTTTTATATGTTCATAGCCCTTATAATGGTAAATCTTTATAATTGTAAAGGAAGGATTACGAGGAATAATGTAAAAGAAGAGTAAAGATTTTAATAATTTTCTAGTTTTTTACTTTGAATATAAAGTTTAAATATCTGTTAACTGTTTTCCAAAAGGAACGGTTTTTCATTCAGGTCATTTCACATTCACGCTCTCCAAACAAAAAACGAGTTTTTTTTAATTTATTAATTGGTTCAAGCGAATTTAATTTTCAGATTTTATTCACGCGTGGACCTAGACAACCTAGGTATAAATCCATAAAATCCCGATGAACAATACCCATTAAAATACTAGTAAAATACTAGTATAGCTAAAATATCTCTGTTTAGCTAAAATATCAAGAGGGATAAGATGAAAGATAATATCCAGTGCTTGAGTAGAAGTGCTCCTAAGTGCACCACTAATACACAGGGTGGCATTTCTTTGAACTTTCATCAAGAACTTTTGGTTAGTCTTAGCACTTAGAGCTGGCCACCAAACTGAGACACCGTACATTAAAATAGGTCTAACTACAGAGGTATAAGGCCAGTGAATGATACGGGGACTAAGCCCCATCCTTTCCAAACGACATTTTTACAGGAGTATAACGCTACAGTAGCATTTTTCACTCTTTCCAAATTATAATGCTTCCAATTCAGTTTGTTATTCAGAATAAGACCCAAGTATTTTTACTTTATAAGTGTTTTTGAAACCAACTTCGTTAAGAGTATATTGGTCAAAAAAGTGAAGTTTGTACTTCCTGGAAAAAATAACCACTTCAGTTTTAAGCAGATTAACATTTAGACCGCACCTATTGGTCCATTTGATTAGAAAACCAAGGGCATTCTGCATGAGATCTCTCAGGGTACTTGGATATTTACTGAAAATACCAATTGCAACGTCTTCCGCACAAGCAACCACTTTAAAGCTCTCACCCTCCAGGTTTAGTAACAGGCCTTTTATGACCAAGTTCCAAAGAAAGGAGGATAATACACCTTCTTACAATTCACCTCTACACACCAATTTAAGCCAAAATGACCCTGCTCCTAAGCATTTGATCAATCCAGTAGCTTAGTGATACATTTACCCCCAAGTTTGAGAGTATTTGCGTGATCGCTTCAGGATTGACATTGTTAGAGGCACCTTCTATATCACAAAAGTCACCAGGGAGAATTCCTTACGATCGAGCGATTTCTCGATAAGGCATAAGAGGGAGTGTAGTTCTGATTCAAATGATTTCCCTTCACAGTAAGCATGTTGAGATGCAGACAGCTTAACCGGCTCAATAGAGCCTTTAATATAAGCTTCTATTTGTCTTTCCAGCATTTTTAATAAAAAAGAAGATAAGCTAATTGGCCTAAGGTCTTTTGGGTCACAGTGAGAGCGTTTTCCCGCGTTAGGTATGAAAATAACATTTACACTGAGCGATTGACTTAGTGGTTAGCGCTGTGGCACTTGGAGTGGGAGGTGCCAAGTTCGCATCTCAACAGGGGCAGGATGCAAAAAAGAATTTTTCTCACAAGATTATACGATAGGTGATATTGATAAACACAACTATGACCCTCTATTGCCGTGCAGAACTCATGGGTCAATCCATCTTCTATGTCATCGTTCAACAAGGTGACATTGAGCTTTGCAATGCTTAAGTGGTAAAATGTACTTTTAAATTGGTGATATCAGCAGTAATGCTCCAAATAAAATAAAATAAATTAAAAATTAATAAAAAAAAAAAAAAACATTTACTTCAGTCCATTTTTTTGGAATATGACATAGTTCCAGGCTACTTTTGAAAATCACCTCAAGCCAGAGGAACCACTAAATCATAATTCTGTTGAATGTCGGCTGGAATAATGCCATCAGGACTTGCTGACTTAAACGGCTTAACACTTTTGCTGACCGCAGGATGTTCATTTTGCAAACAATCTTCCCAGTGAGCCCAAAAGCCTTGTTCGCCCTTGGCAGAACAAGCGGTGAATTAGATCAGCTCAAAAAGTGACCTTCCAGTAGAAGATATAAAGATTCCGCTTCCGTTATAGTTTACATACCATCCGGTCGTTGAAGTTATCTTGGTATGGCAGGACAAGTTGATAAAACCTTACTTAGCATAGTTGCCTCAGAAAACTCCTGTATGTTTTCACAGAATTACCTCCAGGATTTGATGTTGGCATTCCTTAATTTATATTTATAAGGTTTGAGGACTTCCCTATAGGAGCCCCAGTCCACGTCATGTTTAGTTCTCTTCGCAATTTTGAAAAGTCTCTTGCATTCCAGACGCATTACTTGTAGTCTTTAGACTACCACAGTAGGCAAGATTTACGTTTAGGACTGCTGTAAGAACACAAACCAAAAATAGCTTCATTGAAAGCATTAGACATCCTATCAAATAGGACAACTAATTTCTTTGTAGATTTGGGAGATTCAGGAACCACAACAGATAAACATTTACCCAGAATAATCCTAAATGTATCCTAGTTGGTATTTCTCCTATTTCTAAAGGTAGTAGTCGTATAGTACTTTATGTCCACTTCATATTGCAGATAGCAATGATCAGAAAAGGAGTGTTCATCAGACTCCTTCCAATCTATTAACTTATTTGTCAAGAAGTTTGAGACAAGGGTGATATCCAAAACATTCCTGTCTATTGTTAATAATTAAAATAGGCTTATAACCTATGCTAAAGATAGATAGGTTAGTATCAAGAATATAATCAAATAATAACTCACCTCTTTCATTTGTGTCAGTGCTTCCCTAGATCGTATGGTGTGAGTTTGCATCACATCCAAAGATGATCCCAACTCTATGTACCTGAGCAACCGCTATTAAGTCGCACATGTTAGCCGGATGAACGATTTCTCCATCATATAAAAACCGTAGCACTTTTAGCCCACTCCTGTTTGGTAATATCTTTGCCAGTTCTACTGGCCGACGGAAATGCTTCTAGTTTGTTTAAGGCTCTAAGTCAGTTACTTACTATTACACAATTGTTTTTCTGCTAAACATTAGACTAAATTAATGTTGCCTCCTAAATGGAGTAGAAAACTACATTTTATCGTGGCCGAGGTGTTACATATATCTATACAAAAAAGAAATTTAACCATTAATCAACCAATAACCTTTTGTTACTGGATTTACAGTCATTTAAAATCAGATGAAAATAAAAAAAATAAGCGAGAATAAGTATATGCATTATCAAAATTGAATTATAAATTGAATTTACCATTTTATTACAACGTAAAGTAATTAGGTTTGATAAAGTGAGATGCCTTGAAGTCAAACCAGAGAATGAAACCAATCAAATCGATTAAAAAATCGATTAGCGAACCTTTTTTGATAAAAGAAATATAACTTCAATAAAACCACCATTTCCTTATGTTATATTATAAAGTTCTTATCTTTTGTACCATCACCAATGCATAAATGTGCATTAATAAAATAAAATAAGTGGATTACATAAATTTGGCTATTATATGATTGCCGCATTAAAAAAACTAACAATCGTAGTAATTACATTTCTTTTTTAATGCTTTTTAATTAATTAATTTTTGCATATACCCCAAAAAAACCAATAAAAAAATTTTATTTTTCCAATAACTATTAAACTACCTTCGCGAGCACTGATATGTGGGATAATCGACGGTAAAAAAACAGCAACAAAGCAAAGCAAAAACCAAATCAATTTTTTTTTTAAATAAAATTCACAATTTTATTGAAAAAACATGTTTTCATTCAATTCTCGTAAATTGGAATTAAATTTTAAATTGGAAAAATGGTGAAGGTTCAATTTACTTAAAGACATTTCATCGACATTTTTAAAGTAAAGTAAATTAAAGTTTTTTTTTTTATAAATTTAATTTAATTTTTTTTATATTGTGATATTTTTTGATATTATAATATATAGCAACGATGAAATCGTCGTTTTGTATATTTTACATATTTCGTTTTGTTTTTTGTTTTTTGTTCGTTTTAACTTTAATCGAACAAACAAGTAGGTAATTTGCATAATCTAAAATTATTCTTATTTATTGTCTCTATTCATGGTGGTTGTCGTGAATTTTTTTTTGTGGTTCTTTTGGTTGTTTGCGCTCTTCTTTGGTAACAAAATATTATATATTGTGATATCTGTTTGTTAAATTAAAAGTTTCTTATTAAAGAAAGATTAAAGTTTTTGATTTCATTGGATCTTTCCGTTTTTGTTTTCTTATACACTTTTTCAAATAATCGATGAATATTGTTCTATTATCCTTATATACTTTATATATTTTTCCAATTATTTGATAAAGTAAATAGAAAAGAAATCTAAAAGTAATATACGATTATATGTTTTCGGTTATACAATTTTTTGAGGGGTTCGAATGATAAAGTATCATTTATTATTGTTACATGCAAAGGATCAAAGTTAAATGGATGATATAATATGTATATAACACGATAAGAATTTCAATTATGATTTTAAGTGAAGAAACTGAATATGGCAACAAAATGGTTAACACTCTTGCTATAATCTTAATAATGTGTAAAATTTAAATATGTATACATATAGATATTTTTATATTTTTGGGTTGAAAAATAAATTTATGATGTGCAATTTACAATCTATCCATTATATTTTAAATGTATAAATGTTTTACATTATTATATGACACGATTTAATTATATTGATGTTTTTCTTGGTCCTGTATAGATCGACCTGTTAGTTACCATCGACCTGTTTGTAAAAATATTGAATGGTCCACAACATACAAATGGTGCAACATATAATATTTATATATACCACTGAATGCCTTATTTTGATAATTTTTACATCTCCCACATTTTATTTTTTATTTGGTGGAGAAAGGAATTTTTGACCTTACAAGTAAACCAATTGCATTCTTGATAAAGTGTTAGACTTTTATTGACTGAATAATAAAACCAAATTTCCTCGTTGCTATATAGGTTCCCGGAACTACCCGGGACCGGCTAAACTCTTGCTACGATCGTTTAATTACTAACGTTTTAGTCCATAAAAGTTACTATTGGTAATTTAACTATCCCAGAACTAAATTGGTTTCATCTTATAATCTTAACCAAAGAGTAGATACCACGAGTTATACAATATCAGTCGTATCACGAGGTAAAATCGTACCTAGGCTAGTATACGCATTATCAACATGCTTGCAAACTTATAAAGCTCAAAACCTATTGACTAAGATAGAAATTTATCACTCATATTTTGTAAATATCCATTTATTCACCGAAGAGATTAGTCGATAAGTCCATCAAACATTCGGCAAATTATTTTATCGTTACTCGGGAACGATAAAATCATGGATTATAATACGATTTTATAATCTTTACAAACGGTGGGACTACATTATTACACGTTCACTATAGCTAATATGTAGAGTGATAAAACTCCCGCTATGAGATACACGGCCTCTTTCGACTTCATTTTGAATAAAAAAACCCTTTTTAAGGCTCTTAACCTATAAATAGTTTCATTTGTTGCTTTTATATGTACCTTTCTATATGCCACTGGTCTAAATTGGTGCGCTTTTAGACAAAATTATTATATAATCTTACGTTGATGATTACTCCTAGCATAACTTCCAAGTACTCAATAAATGGTTGAAACACAATCTATTGCCCACATATTTTAATATCGAACCTTTCTGCATTCTTCTTGTACTAAGGATTACTAAAGTTTCAGCGAAACAAGAATACTCAGTTACCTGTTTTACTGAATGCAAACTATTAGATGGTAACCATAATATTTTATTCTTCTGGTATGGGTAATCTAAATGGTTTAGTTAAATATGGATGACAACCCTTTTATTTGTTAAAGTGAGCCTAATTTAGCCTTTTATTTAGCCTAATTAAAGACATTTTTTCATATAATGTGATCACAATGCAATATTTTATGGAACTACCCTTTCATCTGACATCAGTAATTCTCTCTCCCATTGCACTTTTACCATGAATTTAATAGTGACAATGGTAAAATCGCTTTTCGGAATCCTTATTCAGATTTTCAAACAGGTTTCAATTGGTCTTATTGATCTTCATTCTCGTATTATGATCTCTCTAATATTTTAATTGTCGTGTCCGCAGTAAGCAAATCTTACCATTTGATGTTCATTTATCTATATTTTTTTTGACCTACCATCAGATTTTGCTTTGTTTGGAGAATACTTCTTCTTCTATATGTAGGAAATTATGCAAACAAACAAATAGCCCAGGTATACAAAGATCAATGCTAAATTAAAAATTTTATCAGGAACAAAATCCTTGTGGTTTTCCATTTTCAAATGCTTTTGTTGTCTCTTCTACGATACTGGCGAGGATGACTCCTTGGTATTTTGATTCGATGAAGTTCACACATCTAAACAAATTTGAAACTGAACAAATTTTGATATAATGAGTTTCCATATTTTTCAACAGTTTTGGGAATGAAAGGAACAGCTTGATTGCATTAGTTAAATTTGAAATGAGTATAGCACAATATTGTTGTTATATAACTCGTAGATAATTTTGAGCTTTATAAGTTAATATAAACTTTAGCACGGCGGAGTTTTAAAACTGATCAACTTTATTTTCATGGCCCACCAAAACTTTAGACCATCTTTAGACCAAGCTATCTGTTAATCTTCATGGCTGCATTCCAGTCGTTTATCATACATTTTGTCATTTAGGGCAATTGATATTTTGCAGCTCATAATAAAACTCTGGATTCTCCAGCAGGAAAATAAAGAGCTTTTAATGTTAAATATTTTTGTTTCTAGCTAAAAATTCTCTTTTTTTTGTGAAACCTTTCTTAGATGTTTTCATCAAGAAAGACATACATAAAATTGATTGATGATCACTGTGTGGTATAGGTTAATGTGTTCTTTAATCAACATTTTTATTTAGGGAGATACTTACTAATCTATGTGAAATCAACTATACCATGCTATAGTACCACCCTTACAAAACGTGACAGTGTCATCAATATTCAACATCACCCGATTGAACCAAAGGAATCTGCATTTATTCGTAATATGGTTTTTCTTTGGAATGTGCGTAATTGATGTACATTAAAAATGATACCATCTTACACAACCAGACTTTCTCATTTCCTATACTGT